>JAOWBB010005284.1:0-29051 GCA_028565995.1 Ricinus marginatus | reverse complement strand
CCGAGAGGAGGGGAGGGGCGAGGCGCCGCCGCCACGCCCCCCCCCCCGGGCAGCGGCTTCGCGGGCGTTAAAAATTTTGGCAATCTCTGAATCGAGCAGTGCCGCCACCCGAGCGAAAACGGAAATCGCGCGGCGGAAGCCGGCTCTCGGCACGGGTGCCGGAAAAAGAAAAAAAAATGAGAGAGACCGGGACGGAGCCGGCGTCCGAAACGCCGGAAAGGAAGGATCGCCGGAACTTCCAAGGTGGGCCCTTTCTTTTCTCTCCTCCAGCGGCGGGAACTCGATTTTCCGATCGTCGACGGAAGTTTGCCCTGCCGCGAAGTGTTTCCCGTCCTTTTGCCACCCATTTTCCGGAGCCTTCCCGGGAGGGGGGGAAAAAAAAAAAAATATGTAAACCACCCATATTTCAAGCTCCTGCGACGAAGTTTCGACCGTAGAAAGTTGGGCGATAACCTTAGCTGATTTACCTTTTCTCATTTTTGTTTTCTGGTTGGAAACTTTTCCCCCGACATAATTTATTTCCAGTCCCGTTTCAATTTGAGCTCTCAAACCTTTCCCGGGTTTCCTTCCGATCGGAACGGAAATGCACCGGTCAGGAGCCTTCTTCGCTGCGGGGAGCAGGGGCTTTATCCGCTTTTAATTTTTTCATTTTCCATTCTCCGGGAAAGCCGCTGGTTTCCTCCTCCTCCTCCTCCCCACCCCGTTTCAGATTTTCCTCGCGGGAAAACCGTGATCTCCCGCGATTTCCAACCGTTTGATCCTGTCCACCGCGTGCGATTCGAGGCTGCCTTTTTGAAACGATCGGAGTTTGTCGCAAGATCAGACTCAGGCGTGTGCGCAGGTTGGCGAGTGTGATATTGCCGATCGGTTTTCGGTTAAAGTAAAAAATTAAAAATAATTAACGTGCGCGATCCGAAAACGGATCAAACTTGGCCGTCGTTTGATTTGCTTAGCTGCAAATTGGAAAGGGCATGAAATGGGGGGAAAAAAAAATTAATCGCTCTACGTTTTTGTTAAAGTCAATATTTACGGGCGTTAAATCGTTGGGTATTAAAAAGCACTTGTCTTCCTCATTAATTAACACGGATAAAATATTATTTCATTTACACTGTTTTATGGCCGGTTAATAATTTACGATTGATTTCGGTTCCATTATTCGGAGAGGAAAGCCAAGGAGTCGGAAAACCCTTCAGATTTTATGTTAAAATAATACAAATCTTCGAAACGTGTCGCGTGTGGGAAATCCTAACCATCCCCTTACCGAGCCAAATTAAAAGTCAACGTGCAAACATTTGTATTTTATTTCGCGTTGTTTTCCAAAGGGAAGGCCCTTTGCTTTTTTGGAAAACTCTGGAATATTGTTTTTATAATTATCCGGGCATTGTTTCCTCGTGCGTTTCGAGCTCCGCGTCCTCTCCCATTACGTTTTGATATACGAAATCGAAATGAATACATATACGTGTGTGCGTGTGTGTGCGTGTGTGTGCGGATAATTAACCCGAAAACGTTTCGGGATTGTTGCAGTTTCAACGATAAACATTTCGCTTTCGGATACCTAATGTTTTGCCATTTAAATAATTTTAATTTATTACCAATGGAAATTTGTTGAGTTTGAATACTCGCGCGGGCAAATTGCATCCCCGTATTTGCTGAATTTCGAACGGTGCCCCTCCGAATCTGCGCGCTCTCACGTTTTTTGCTTTTCGCGAATAATGGGAGGCGCCCGTGAGAAAGCGCTGCTGAATTTGAAATTGGGATGATACACGGTTAACGCAATTAATTTGGGTTGTTTCTGCAGCCGCGCCGTAAGGAGTCAGAGTGGGATTAAGCGAAATTCTCGGTTTGCTTCCCGCGCTTTTGCCGTCACGCGAGTGAAATCCCCTGCTGTCGTTTCGCGTAATTTAAATGTTAACGCGGGAAAAGCCGCGTTTTCAATTTCAATCGCCGAAGGAAACCTCGCACCGCTGACGCTGGAGAATGCGCATCCCGAAGGCATCCCGGGGTACCTTTCCTCAGGGTGCGCTCCTCGCACGTGCCGGACGGATCCCGTCTCCTTTCGCTCGACGACAAGATTTCGGTTTCGTTCCGTCCGCGATTCACCGCAAGGCTCGGGGCGCTCGCTCGGCTCTAAGGTTTGGGGATGAAAAGGCGACCGATCGGTTGAATGAAGCCCCGAAATGGGGATGGTAATTTTGTTTTAAATAAAGCGGCTTAATTGCAAAACGAAGGAATTTCGGTATAAGCTCCCCCGGGTACTTGGCGTGAGGGTAATTTTTAGATGCCCTCGAACTAAGGCCGTCGTCGCTCGCGCCCCGAATGGTATCCGTTCATCGGGATATCATTCCCGCACAGGGATGGGGTGAATGAAGATTTCGGCGCCGCTCTTCGCCCATAAGAAACCGCAAGTCCAACGCCGGGGCTGGCCCAATCGCCGCACCCCGTCCAACTTTAACCGGCAAAAAGCTTCCTCGCCTTCGCCCGATTCACCGCGTTGAGGTGTTTGAAAGCGAGTTATAATGCAAAAGTGGAAGCATCGCCCCGAGGAGCGTGGCACGGCTTCGTTTGCCTCGGATCGCGGGAAAAAGGGCAAGTTTTCTTATTCAAAAAGCCCTCAAATTCTCGATTTCTTGCCTCGCCAAAAGTAATTTTCCATCAGTTTCGTGCGTTGCCACTCTTTGCAACCGAAAATCCCTCCCGAAAATTGCCGCCCCTTTTATTTCAGCTGCGGTTCTCCGGGAGCATCTGCGAAAATGAAATTTCCAGCTTCCTTTTGACTCCGGCGCCCCCGAAATCTCTCGCAGAATATCTTCATCTGCATAAAAAAAAAAAAAAAAAAAAAAAAGGAAAGAAAAAGCTGTTTTAGTATTAGGGAGACATTTTCCCGAGTCTCCCAGGGATTTGTGTCATCGTTTTACATCTTCGCGACTTCATAAATCGTTAAACTTTCCTCATTTTCAATTCACAGGATGTCACAAAATAAATTAAACATCAAACTTTGTTTGTCACTCACATTCAAACTCATGTAAAAAAAAAAAAAAATGAAAAATAAAAAACAAATAAAAATAAATTTATTTTTATTTATTTTTTAAAATTTATATTCGGTGTGCGAAACGGAAAAAAAAAATTTATTTATTTTTCCGCTAAAATATTTTTTCATTTCTCGTTCGAATGAAATAGCCAAACGGCTAAGTGAAAAGCTTGAGTTAAGCAAAAAGGATTCGCGATTGCAGTTGAAACAGTTAATTTTTGCTTGTGTAGGGAAAAAAAAATCTCCTGTTTCATTGTTCCTGATGATGCTCGGCGATTGAGTACAGTAAGCGCAGACTTAGTGCAGTGTGCAGTATACTTCTGTCCAACACGTCTTTTGGTGGTGCGGATTCCCGTACAGCGAAATGTGCTTCTGTCGCTCTCCGGACGCCTTTTTGGTTCTCCTGCCTCTGATCTCTGTCGGTTTTTGGATGGGAAAAAATAAGTGTCGCAAAAAGGAAATCGGGATTCTTGCTAGCGCTTTTTTTTACGCGGTCAAAATGCTTTCTGCGCACGTTCGACAAAATTTTTTGCGAAGGGACTTACTAAAAATCGACGTGCCAATTAAAACCTGAACGGTTTCCCCTTTTGTGCTTGAACTCCCCTCGAATGTTTGGCAATTGGACTTGAGGGCTGGTTTGCACCCCCATACATCCAACCTCTTTTTGTATGTTGGATACCTGCAACGTTGAAATATCATGTTATGCATATATGTGTATATGCAATGTCGAATATCATCGGTGTTGAAATTGAATACCTGCAAAAAATAAAAAAAAAAAAAACTCCGGTCCAGCGCCACGAAAAACTATTTTGTGAAGGATTGTACGATTGTTTGGGGCAATTCCAACCGGGAAATTTTTGGGACACGGTGGCACGTCGGGAGGATGCCTGGACTGCTGCTGCGTCCGGACGACCTTTCGACGGGAAACTTCAAATTATTAAGCATCGTGAATGGAATTTTTCGTCGCGTTATTTATTGTTAACGTTAACGATCATAATTCGGATTTTCGATCGACAAATCCGGTCTCATGTTTCCCGCCGGGCTTGCCGGAGCCGTGAACCTGCCTTTCGGATTTCCGGCTTGCCGGGATTTCCGATCGAGTGCGAGCCGCGGAATCGGGAGAAGGAAGATTGAAAGGCACCCCAAGTCGGACGGCAGCTCGTTCGGAGAGAGGTAAAGGGTTGGTGGAACAGAGGGAGGTTTGTCCATTTGTCTGAATCCAATCGAGTGAGTCGGTCGACGACAGCGCCGAACCGTATTATGTCGAGAGGTCCGAATAAAAGTCGAAGTTATCATCGTTTGCCCGAGACAGGAACCTGGTGCTCCCGGGTCGAAGCATCGGAGGTTGTCCGCCGTAGATTTTCCAACGTGAAATTTCGAGAGGAAAAAAAGTCCGATCCCATCAGGGCGTCGAAGCTTCTTCGCTCGTTGAGAACTCTCTCGGAACGCAGGATTTGGGATGGAAAGGGAGCTTAATCAGATCCCGGGATATAAGAAAAAAAAAAAAAATCTTTTTATGGGAATGCGCTAATTTTTAAGGAGATTTGCGCTTCATCCCGCGGGATTTCAAAAATTATGAATCCTCCCTCTCACGCGACGTTAACCGCCCTCGTTCTAAGGGCGCTCCGCGGGATTTTTCCTCAGCAAAGGTTTCGATGCGCAATTTGGTCCTTCGCGTTCGAGTGAGCTCCGCCGAAGCTTTATGCGGGAGTTCGGCACCTTCGCGGTCCCTTTGCGCGAACGCCAGAATGAAACGCGTCGAGAACCGGCGCTCAAAGCGAGGTTTGCGCGTGCCTCACGCCCCGATTGCGGAAGAGCCGGCACCGGAGGTGGCTCCTCGAGGGAGGAGCGAAGCGAGCTCGTGCACGGGATGGGGCAGAGGCTGAAAATGAGCTGGGATAAGAGATAAAGCTAAAAACGAAACGCGCTCTCATAAATGCAAATGTTGCCCGGCTCGAGCCATAAAGGAAATTCACCTAACTTTCTGAAACAAACGTGAACGTGACAGGGGTCGAATTAATGATCCAGAATGTTCTTACGGACTGCACAAAGTTAAAAGTAATTTCTAATAAAACTTTTAAAGCTCGTTCTTTAGATGGAAGCGTTGCAATCGCTGCTTTATTCTTCGCCTTTCATCAACACCAACTCAGATTTCCCACCTTGCCCTTGCCGGGAATGAAATTTACCAGAAATCATTCCGAAAAAAAAAGAACGGGTCTCGTGAAAGAAAAGAAAAATAATTTATATCCGAAACCAACATGGACTTATACAAAGGATAACTCGCTCCGCAACATAAGAATATTCATTTAGATGTAGCTGAAGTTTTAAATCTTTCCATTCATCCTCAGCGAAAATTGCGAATTTTTTTTTTTTTTTTTTTAAGGGCTAATTTGAATTTTGCGAGATGAAAATCTGTTTCTTATTCTCTTCCCGCGTCACATCTTCTGACCCGCAGCGGAAAGAAAAGGATGCGCCGAAAAAGTGGAAACCGCCGTAATTAATGTATGCGCTTCGGCATTCTTTTGGCTGCGATCCGTGATCGCGAAGCGGTCGAGATCAACCGTTCCGGAAAAGCCGAAAGCTCTCTTTTGTCGCGGGCTTTCGCTTGCGACGGGTCGCGGAACCGAAAAAGCGGTGCCGGGCGCCCGGAATGAAAATCTGGAAATTCTCCGTTTCGCATTCGGCAAAAGCCGACGGGTGGATGACCAAGTCGAGGCTGCGATTCTGCATCTCTCGGATGCGGACGTCTCCGCCGGCAAAGAGGCAAGGGACGAAATGGAGAGAAAAAAAAAAAAAAAAATTAACGCCCGGAACCTGACTTTGGCGGAAACGGCTGACCCGTCAAATCGCTGAATTGCGGTGCGCAATGCTTGTCGTCACTCGCGCACGTTGCTGATGGAAGGCATTTTGGCTCCTCGCACTGACTCTCGACGTGCCTTCCGCTGGCCCGTTGAGGGTTCGCCCGCAATACCTGACACACCTCTCGCGCACGCATGCGAACGAGGTTTTGGCCCGACAGCGGTCCGAGCCTGGAAATAAACGTTTGTTTTCCGAAGACGTGCTGTTTTGCTTTTTTTTGTGAGGCGATTGCGGTTCGGATTCTTTCATAAAAAGAAGTTGACTTCGTTTTAATGTATGAATAACGAATTTCGGAATACTTTTCGCATGCTCGTTCGACACACGTAAAATGTATATTTCACGGATTTCTTTTTCCTCTAAGCTCTTTTCACGTACGACGTCAACGGTCTGCATTAAATATGTATAAATATATTTAACATACATAAAAAAAAAAACTATGTCCCGTTACGCCGCTAAAAAGGAAGATGCTAAGGATGAAAAAAAAATGGGGTGAAAATTTACTGAGGATCCTTTGATGTAGATAAAAAGAGTGAAAGCCGAAACAAAGTGGAGATAAGCAGATGAAAGGAGAGGCGAGGAGGGCAAATGGGAGCAGGGATTAAGGGTTGAAGCTGACGATAGGGAGGTACGAAGAAGAAAAGTGGATGTAGAGGTGCGGAGCGGATTTATCGAGGCCACGACGTCGAGGGCAAAAAGGGTTGGAAACAAGGGGAGGGGAAGATTTATAAAACCACCCGGTTACAAATGCATTTCCGCCCGCATTGCGAAGTGACCCGTGCGACGATGTTGCGGAGAAAGTGGAGAGAGTTCACCTTCTCCTAGGTCGAATTTTTGCATTTCCCCCCAACCCCCCACCCCTCCGCAGGGGGGTTCCCGCACCCGAAAACGATTTGCGCCGCGCCCCCCGTTCAATCGTGTACCTTTGCGCATCCGGTTCCGGTTTTTTCCTCTCTCCTCCCCCTTCCGGTTCGAAAGGAAAGCCACCGCCGCGGAAGTTCCGTCGTTCGGGCCGCCGGGCGAGCGTCGGTTGCCCCCCCCTCGATCGGCATCCCTTAAAAAATGCGAGGGTGAATTTACGAAAGCCGGCATTGGCTTGTCGGGGGGGGGGAGGGGGTTGAAATTTATCCGACGGAAGTCTAACCGAGAGAATAACGCAAAACAAATTATACGGGGGCATGTGGGTTCACGGATGAAGTCCCCTCACGGCTTTTATTATGGGTGATCGCCGTTTAAAGGCATCTCGACGAGTTTTCCTTTGCCCAATTTTCCTTTTCCCTTTTTCTAACCTCGGAAAATCCGTCCGAAAGCGAGCGCACGTTAACGGCAATATCGTTAGCGCCACTGTAAATATTTATAACGGAGATGCGGTTGTTTTCGCCGCGACGCGTTATTTACCGAAATGCGCGTGTACAATTTGAAATTTCAAACGGGACGCACGGTCTGGAATGCGCGCGATTTGCGCTCTTCAAGCGAACGGTTTGGCACCCGCACAGAAGGATTTTGCTCCGCAAATAATTTCCTCCTGACGTGGAAGTGTTGCGAGTTGCTTGTGCAGCACTTCCCTTGCAAAACACCCTTGCAGCAATGCAGATTTTCCCTCTTTTACTCCCTGGGGTCCGCGAAAAAGAAAAAACCCATCCGGTTGCGCTCTTCGTCGGGGCAAATTGCAAAAACCGATAAAATCACCGCCCGAAAACTCGATTGCATGATATTGAATAAAATCCAAGTTAAATCGGGAACCTCGTTCTCTTTATCGCCGTTTTTATAAAATGATATATTTTTTATAATTAATCCTCGTATAAAGCGGATTTTAGGTTTCGCTTAAAAGCCGCGTTACGCTAAACCGATCGCTGCCGGATAAAAAATAGAAACGATTTTTATTTTTTAAAGTAACTTTATGCAAGCGGCCGCACATAAAAAAAAAAAAAACATTTTATAATTCAGTTTTTCATATGATAAAAATGAATAAACCCCGCGATGTAAATTGAATAGTCAATAATAAATTTCGCTTCGTATAAAACACAAACACCGCACATTGTATCGAAACGATATTTCTTAAATAATCGCGGCTAGGGTGTACATAGTGCCCGTTGCATTCATACGATCCGAACTCTATGCCAGTTTTGACGTTCGGAACCGACGCCAATATATGGATGGCATACTCGCATTGTGCCACACACATAAATATATATATATATATATATATATATGGAGAGAGATGGGGGTCCGATAGCTTAAGTGTGCGAAACCGAAAAACCCGGTCAGAAAACAAACATTTCGGTTTTAATATCTGAAGTTTATTTAAATATAAAAATACGAGTCGCGATTATTTATCTTACGTGAATTTCCGATGCAATGCGTTTATCTGGATTCATTTACCTTGCCGCATCATTTTTAGGTATTTGAAATTTTGTTCAAACTTAAACGCTTTCCCGTGGTTTCCCTCATCCTGTGGCCCGGGGCGTAAAAGATGGTGAACAAAATGTGGCCCGCGCACTTTTCCAGTGGGGATCGGTCCGGGTCAGCTGGAAAATTGCTGTTACATTCTACCGTCAGCCGCGAGTGCAGGTCCTCCCGGAGTGGTTAAGATTTTTACAAAGGAAAATAATTTATTTTGTGATTTTCCGGCCCCGGATCGCATCGGAATCATCGATTTCGAATGCTCTTGCTTAGTTTCACGAGCCCCTCCCGAGATATAATTATACCCGCACGCAACACCCCGCACTTGATGTTTCGGTAAATATTTATCATCGCTTAATTTATTTTGTTCCCGACAGCAAGCGAGCCTGCGCCGGGAGGCGCATTTTTTCGGGGGCCCATTTTTTTTTTTTTTTTTCCCGCGCCTCGGAGAAAAACCCCTCCTGCTCTGCGAGATTTTTCTTTTTCGTCTCCCTTTCCCCCGGATTTTTCCTCCTTTCCCGAATTTAGTTCGGAAAATTTCTTGAAAGTTTTTAAAAACCTCGCCGTTTTATATTTTTTTTAATATTTTACTTCATAATCGAGAACGCTAATTAACTTTGTTACAGTTTTAATAAAAAAAAAAAAAAAAAAATTGAATTTCCCACGGCTGCAGCGTTCGCCGTGCCTGATCCCCTTTTTTTTCCGCCAGGAATTGTTCTTATACGCTGTCGGCGATGCTGCTGATCCGACTCCTGCTTTCCTCGAAAAAAAAAAAAAAAAAAAACTTTCTCGGCTCGATATCTCTCTATTTTATACCTGAAGGTGCAATTTTTTTTTTGCTTCCCTAACGCTCCTTCGTTACCTCGCATCGATTATCCCTAAGGTTCCGTAAAACATTTATCCCTTTGTGTATTTTATAATTTATTTTTAAAGTTAATTTTTCCGAAGCAAATTTGATAATGAATAATAAGATAAATGAAAATAATAATTTAACTCCAAATAGTGTAATTAATAGTAATAATTAAAGAAATTTTTTTAATTAAAAGATAATTTTTATCTCCGAAAGTAAAATTGAAAAAAATAATTATTACATGTAATTTGTATTTTAAAATCATAATAGAGTATGCAAAAAAATTAATATTGTTCTAAAAAGTTATTTATGGCTTATATCATGAATTATTAATTATATATAATTTTTTCTTATTAAGAGGAAAGCAATTACTTTGGAAAATTAACAAAACGAAGCATTTGATTCAATAAGTTTATGGCATATATAATCATTACGGATTTGGGGTAAGGGACTTCTGCCTAAAAGATATATATATATAGGTACGTGCAAAACAGTTAAAAAAAGACTATTTCGCGAAGGCAAAACAAATTAATGGATTATCGTATATGTTAATTAACACAATATTATGCATATACATTTTTAAAAGTTACGAATCTTTAAATTATTTAACCGACATGGTTAAAGTTAGCACAACGACCGTAATTGCACCGTGCTACCGTGCTCTGCACTCGCTGTTGATGGTTTTGCTGATTTTGTCAGATATTGCATATGTCGCACTCGCAGATACGCGGTCTTACTTGTAAGTCGAAACCATTTTAAAAGATTGAAAATTATCGAACCGAAATTTGCATGTACGGTAAGAAAAATAATTAATTTATTTAAAACGAAAGCAAATTTCTTTGCTTGTAAAAGTGCAGAAGGAAAATCGTTAATGCGGACGAAGTAAGCGGCGTCAGCAAATTAAGGCAGGAGGAAATTCCCGGGAAACTCTTTTCGACTTAACTCAGCGTCGGCATAACGCGATCCGCGCCGAAAAGGTAAGAGGGGGGCAAAGCCTTTTTCGGGTCGGGGCGACTTTTTCTTCCCCTTAATCCGACACGAACCCTCCGCCGAGTACGTGGCGAGTTTCGACCCCCCCCCCCTCGAAGGGCTTTTCCCATGCGGTAAAATTTCGTTTAACGGCTTCTGCCATTAATTTCCGACAGCAGGCAATGATCTCAGACTGTTTACCACTTTTTACATCGTTAGCACTTTTCGTCAACCGATGAAACTTCGGATCACGCCCTTACCCTCGGCTCGGAAAAGTTAAAAT
The DNA here is from genome assembly GCA_028565995.1 of Ricinus marginatus. Lineage (NCBI taxonomy): Eukaryota > Metazoa > Arthropoda > Insecta > Psocodea > Ricinidae > Ricinus > Ricinus marginatus. The sequence continues at coordinate 18,662 of JAOWBB010005284.1, read as the reverse complement.
TAATTGGGGAGGAGGCCTCCGCTAAGAATTTCGGATTAATACAAAACGCGATATTATTAGCTTGCATAAATTTCCCTCATATTCGGCTTTCAGACTCCGAAAGTGAAATCATTGGTATTCTTATGGGGTGGTGTGCGCGTGTGTGTGTGTGCACACACGCGCGCCGCTTAAAATTTACCACCCTCGTTAATCTCCGACGATGAGGGTGGGGGGCGCGGGTTGGGTCTTCTCCGGTTGAAATTTTCGCTGGAAAGGCCCCCGGCCCCCGGTCTCCCCCCGAACATCTCGGAAAATTTTATTACGTCGGCATACGCGATATTAACGACGCGTAAGGGTGCGCGTCGCCGTCGATGAAACGAAACACCGTTCGCGTTGAAAAATCGTTTGACTAGGCAAGGGCACGTCCTTCGGCTCCGGAAGCAAAACCTGGCGCGCCCTTCATCGTTCGAACCGCGAAGAAAACCGGAAGCGACCCCCATCTCGCGCCGCTCCCGCGGGGCGCACGAGGGCGAAAAGGTTGCCCAGGCACGGTGTCAATCGCATAACATTTTTTGTCCTTAGCTCTTCGTGCGATTTTCAAAAAAAAAAAAAAAAAAAAAATGCGTCCAGTAAATTTACGCATCTCGAAAAATCGTCAGCGATCGCGGCACTTTGTTTGCTTCTCGGATCTTTAATGGCGCTTTTCCTCCTTCCGTCGTCGCAGTGCTCGGCAACTTCCGATACCGCGAACGGCGAATCATATTTTACAAACCGCTTCCGTCGCTTATCTCTTGCGTCCAGACGATGCCGCGCTTTAGCGGGGCCGTTTCCCTTCGCATCGCCTGTCCCGCGCTGAACTGTTCGGACTCCGGCCCGACGCCCGGATACGCACTCACGCAGTTCGAAACCGGCTTAAACCGAATTAAAAAAACAAAAAAAAATCCCCGCCTTGGCAAGTAACATATTACCGGGGAAGCTGGAGCCGAACATTTTCGACTTTTAAGCAAAATTTTATCCATTTTCGGCATTGCCCCGGGAAATTCATTTATCTCCATCAAAATGTCAAGTGCTCGTTTCGTTCTACGGCACTTTTCCATGGATTTTCCAATTACTCCTTTAGCCAATTCGTTTTTTTTTTTTTTTCCTACTTCTTAAATTTATTCAAATTTTCTTTTGCGCTCCGGCTATGGCACTGCCATTCCTCTTCCACCGAATCCCGTCCTCGGTAAAAAAAAGTAATTCCGATTCCAGCGTTTCCTCCTTCGTTATTCTGCATGTAAATATATTTCAAGCAAGCAGTCTCCTTCCACGTACGTGTATTTTAGCGATGCAAAATGTCCGAAGTAACGATCCCCCGTTATTCTTGCCCTTTTTTCATATTCTCATTAAGTTCTTTTTCTTCTCGACTCTTTCTCTCTCTTATTTTTACCATCAAAAAGCTTCGCTGTTCTCTTCTTCGTCGGATCCGAGAGGAGCGTGGGATGCTTCTCCGCACGCGCGAAAAATTAATGGATCGAACGCCTTCCGGAGGAGCACGGAGACGGGAACGTGGAATTTTTCTTCGGTCCTTCCTTCTCCTTTTTCTTGACGAAGGAAATTCTTCGGCTCTCGATCGGTGTCCCGAACCGCAGGTAGGTGACGGATCCGCTCCAGCGGGACGTTTCCGTAAGCCACCCGATCCCGCCCGGTCGGGAGCGATCAGAAAAATTCGCGCAAGATCGAATGACTTCCTCGCGCGGTGCTACAACCATCCGCAGCGAACGTTCCGCCCGGTCTGGAGGAACCGCGCGGATCGTCTCCGCCGTCGATGCAGCGAACTCCGACAGCTGTCGGACCGCAGAGTCTGGCGCCACGTCGCCTCGTGGCTCACGGACGCCGGGTCGGATCACGAAGGAACCGCCCCCAGAATCCCTCTACCTGCTCAGCTTCCGCCTCCTCCTGTGCTTTTCACGCGGCATTGCCTTGCACCATTTCCAGAACCCCTTCAGCCGGTTGTCACGCTTCCAGTTGAAAAATGCCCGCTTTTAATCCGACGTTTTCCTGACTTGCCGCTTTCGTTCTCCCGTCGTCCGAGCCGTTCGGTTCCCGGTCAAGAGGATGTCAACGGCAATCGCTGAGGAAAAGAGCTCCGTCTAAGCGCCGAGCCTCCCATTTTAAGTTACTTAAAAGACAATAACGGAAGAGTTATAATAGAGCAAAGTAACAAAAGTTAGCATTAGTTTCAAAAGTTACATAATTAGCATTATTTTAAGTGAAAAGTGGTGGCAGAAATAATTTGTAATTAGTGGGTTCTATGAAGAAAATTTTTGCGATTATGTGCGAGTGCGGAGCTTAGACGTTTCTCAAGATTAATCACACTCTTTCGCCAGACAAGCCGCTTGTCTTGTCAGGGCATTTATTATTCAAGAGAACCAATTAGAATGATTGATGGAGGACGAATAATAAATTTCCCGACCGCTTCCCCGTTAAAAATGCTTCGGATCCGTCCCGCATCCGGGATTTCCGAAGTGATGTTCGACGGAGCTTTTGCTGCCGGAAGATCTCGGAACCTGGATCAGGAGGCGAGGATTCATTCCCGTTCGGCGCACTTCTGGGCAACAGCGAAATCCAAAAAGGAGAAACGCTATTTCGCACCGGGGGCAGTAATCGGATCGTTGCCTCTCGGATTTACCCGGGGGGGGGGGGTGGTCCTTTGATCAAATTTCCCGTCCCGGCAAAAACCAAACTCGGAAGTTGGCGCTTCCTGCACGGCGATGTCAACATTGATTTACTTAAAACAGATCCGTGGAACAACTTCACAGAAAGGCCCTCAAGTATTTAGCGAGATGCTGGTCTCTTATCCCGCTCCTATCTCCTTTCGCTTCATACGGGTCATCTGAGAGCTCTCATTTATCTCTGTCTGTAACTAACTTCGTAACTAACAAAGACTTTTTGATTTTCTTCCTCGGTGCTTCCCGGGGCTTTTTCAATTATTATCCCGCGAATTTGCCCCGTGAACTTCATCAACTAATGTTTCGTGCAGTCGCTTTTCCCCCGGGGGCGTTGCTTTCGGCGGATCGGATACGCGACAGCGCCCGCCCTCGCCGCTGGAACTCCGAAACGTCCGCTTGACCGTTAACTGCAGCAGATGCCCGAACTTTCCCTCCTCCGCGGAAGTTTTCCCGCGTCTTCCGGTGGCGGGGAAGCGACCGCTTCGAACCTTTCCTTCGCAAAATGTCCGCGGAAGCCCCTGCGATTCCCGCGACGGTGCCTGGTTCGCCGGATACCGGGAGGTGAGCTCCCGAGGATTAAATCGCCGAGAATCGAGTTTTCGCCAGCGGTCTCGTTCGCACGTTCATTTTCACGAAAGGGAAAAAAACCCTGCCGGGAAAGACGCGTTCGGAGACACGCGGAACCTGCTGCTGTTTCGACCGCGCGAACCCGAAAGGATGAGCCCGGTGAATCCCGTCGGGAGGGGCTTTCGGAAGCCCCGCAGCGGCGACGGGAACCGTCGCGGTTCGAGTGACGCGACTTTGGCATGCAGGATCTCCGTTCCGGCACCGCCGAGTTCCCCAACGGCGGCAAGCGACGCGGCATTCGCGGGAGGTCCACTTGCCTCGCACCGACTGCAGATCGTCGAATTTTAACCGGAGTTTATACCCGCAGCGTGGCCACAATTAAACGGGAAACGTTCGCAAAATCCCCGGGAGCGGAAACACCGAAAAAACCTGCAACTCAGATCGGCGTCCCCGTCTGCCACGACGCCTTTTAAGATCTTCTCTTTGTTGGGAGCGAATAAATTCCTTGCTTTAGGAATCGGCAGACAACCAAAAGCGACAGACTGAGAGCACTCTGCTCCAGTGCACTCACGAAAATTCAACCTCATCCGCACGACATTTTCCGATACCTCGAAACTTTCACATTAGCATGCGTCGTTCCCGACGTGGAGGTTTCTTTGCCATTTGAAAATTAAAAAGCTCAACTTGCTTTTGCCTCTTCCGATCGAAACTTTTGCCCGTCTTGAAAATCGTAAGAGCCTCATATTAAAAAGTGAAGGGATTTGATATTTTCCCGGGAATAAAAAAAAAAAGGAAAAACGCGAAGAGGAAAAGCGGAAAAAGAAAGAATTCTTGCTCGAATTGTACAACTTTGAAAGTCTAACTCACTTTCATCCGATCCTAAAAGCTCTCGCTTTAAATTTTCGCTAAGTAAAGAAGAAATTTCTCGCAAAATTCAAGGGGCGGGGGTGCAAGGGTAAGCGATGGCTGAGCCGGGACGCGGGGCACGGGGAACTCATTGGCTTCCTCACCATCCCCGAAAATTTTGAATATTCTTTCCGGGAGCGGGGAAAATTTCGCTCGCTCCCCGATCCGGAGCAGACTCTTTTCCCGGGGCCTGCGGTCTCGGCGCGAAAGCTTCCCCCGGCGGGGACGATTTTCCGCGAGAGGAAAAAGAAAAACCCCAGCTTCGGCGGCGGCCCGCGCCCCGGCGACGGCGACGGCGGAGCGAACCGCAGCGTCCCGACCGCTCCGATCGTCGCGAGGGCAACTTCCCCGGGCTCCCAAGGAGGGATCCTCGAGCATCGGGCGGACGAAAGCCCGAAAGCTTTTCTGCAGCGAATAAAGGAAACCCCGTACCTCCTCGGCTGCCGCGTAATTGGGATCGCGAGGCAGAACGCGAAATCCCATCCAATTTGCCTCTTCCGCTTCCTCTCGCACCGGATTAAGACACATCGTTTTCCCGATCATATTTTCATAGTCGGCAGTTCCCATGTACTTCACGTAAAAACCACAAATCCTCACACGATACATTCTTCAACGTGAACACTTGACGTCACAGATTTTTCCCATCTCCTTAAGGTTATTGCTTAGCAACAAAGCTTTTCCGGGTGTTTCACTCGCTTCTGCTTCTGCCCGGGTAAATCAATTATCTGTGTGATATAATTGGGATGAAGATGCTTAACTCTCTGCGGTCGTCTGCTCTTTTAACTCCAGCGGTGGAAAGCGCCCTGAAATTTTCCGACGGAAAACTTGAAAATTTATGCTAAAACCAAGCTTTATCCCCCCGCGGCATACGTGGTCGGTCGTTTTGTTTTGCGGGCGAGGGAAAGGCCGTGGGGCCGCTGCGGCGGCGGGGTGCATGCGGAGCGGGCGGCAACATGAAAAGGGATCAAAAATAATTCAAGATTTTTCCAGAAGACGTATAATCTTTCATGTCTAATCGTTTCCATTAGGGGAAAAGTGGTTTTCCGTGTCCGATTAGATTCCCGGGAATTATACAAGTTCTTTGAGTAAATCAAACTTTCCCGGGGAGGGAGAGAAATTTTTCCAAAATTAAATGCGATTTCGACGCCGGGTGATGGATTAGGAAGGGGCGCGGAGAAAACGCAACCCCCTCCGCCTGGAAAAACGTCGCCTCGGACTTGCGGGAAATTTTTTGCGAGGCCGCGTCGAGAGGCCCCGCGGCTTAAAGTGCGCCGCCGCCTGCTTTCGTTTTGTCCGGGAAAGCAGCAAGATTTGCATGCGGCGACGATTCGGAAAATTCCCCCGCTGGGATTTTCCGACGGGATTATCTTGACCATTTTAATGCTCACCTCGGGGTAAGAACGAATGTTTATAAATTTCCCGAGGGAATTCGAAAAATGTCCGCGCAAAGACTCGCTGCGCCTTGAAATTTATCGCGAACCGGGAGCGCTTTCGGGAATCTTGGCTGCCGGAATTTTTCCGCGATTTAAATAATCTCATCCAGCAATTTGTTTCGGGGGAGGAAAAAAAAAAAAATCTTTTTCCTTTTCCTCTTCTCTCTCCCTCCCCGGGTTCCCTCATTTGATTTAACCCGTTCTCGGGCCGTTCGGAATTCGGAGGTGCCCGTGGATCGATGAACCTGGGAAAATTCTTTCTGTTCCTTTTTCCGCCGAGCTTTTCCGGTTCTGGGTGATGCATTCCGTCATTCGCTGATTCGACTCAACCTTCCGACATCTGCGAAATCTTGCGGGAGCTCTCAGTTTTCGGACTCCTCGGATCGCGCTCCGAGCAGTTTTTGCCCCTTCGGGGGTTTTCCCGAAAAGGTGGGGGGGGGGGGAAATTCCGGAAGCTCGTCCGGTTTTTCGAGGGCGAGAGCCGCTCGAAGCGGGGATGCCGCCACCGGAATTTTCGAAGGCCCGCTCCCCCGCGGAGCGAAACCCGATCGAGTTTCGGATGCGAAAGGAAAGAAAAATCGAATCCTGGCGCGTAAGTCGATTTGCCGGAAGCACGTCACTGATTTTTCCTACTTTCAGAAAGCGCCCGCATAATTTTTTCCGAATAATCACTTCGACTTTTTCCCTTTTTTCTCTCATTCGCTTTTTTTTTTCTTAAATTAAATTTTTCCGAAAATGAAATTATTCGCGTTTGCATTCCTCGGGGGTTTTTCTTCCCCCCTTTCTTTTTTTCCCTTGTTTTAAATTGAGCTTTTGACGTCCGCGTAATTTAGTTTCACGGAATATGAAAATTGTCCGGCGAAATGATCCATCCCGAATTTTTATAATTTAAAGGCAAAACAAATGTTGAAACCGTCCGGAAAATTAATATCGCTTAATAGGAAAAAAAAAAAGAAATCGGATAATTTTATAAATTATAAGCAATAAATTTAAATCAACGGAATAATTTAATTGGAAAAGTCGTTTTTCCCTCCCGTTCAGGCGCTATTTTTGTCTTTAAAGGTAAAATAAATGTAATAACATTACGAGAATTAAGGCGAATAATAACAAGCTAAAAGGAAAATTTCGCGTGCCTTTCGAGATTTTGCGATATGGAGACGGGTGAAATTTTCCGAAATTTGCTTTCTTTCACTGCAGCCGGGGCGGGGGGGGGGGATGCGTGTGTGGGAACACGAGCATAAAATCCGCAAAAAATAGTTGATCTTTTTATATTTTAACAAAAAAAGAAAAATTCGAAAAATGCAAGTAATTCTGCAAAAAAAAAAATGGCGTCTACATCAAAAAGAGCAATAAAAATAGAAGCGTATTAGCACTATGCCTGCTTAATATTTTCTTATTTTCCCTGAATCACCACTTAAAGCGTGTTTTATTATCTTTTAAAACCGCGGCGAGGCAGTTTAAGAGTTGGAATTATGGTCGTAAAAACTAAATTATTTACCAATTCAAGTAACACATGCCTTGTTAGGACCCGGTTATAATCAAATTTTTTTCTGCCGCTGAAAAGCACTAACAAAAATTGTTTGACAAGGAACTGCATTTTGCTGATTTTAACCGATGCCCCTTTGAAAAGGCAAAAAATCGGTCTTTTTTCCTTTCTTTTTTGTCCATTGTTAGTCCCTTAGATGAAGCTGCCCCCATCCTTTAACGACGTAAAAATATCAAGAGCGGGAAAAGGTTAAAGACGTGCAAACTTCCAGGTCGCGAAGGAGCTTCTGCAGGGGGTGAGGGCGAACAATCGCAGAGGGTGCATCTCCTTGGTCGCGAATTTCCCCCCAGATGTAAGTGCAGAAAAAGAAGGTTCGCTTGAGTTTCAACTGCAGGATCACTTTTGATCCCATTTATTTTTTTGCATCATTAACGCGAAAAGCGGTCCGGCGATTCCGATCCTCCGTCCATTGTGATTCGGCTCATTTATCATGTTTCTCCATTTTTCGAGATTTCTCCGGCCTGGGCACAATTTGAACGCCTTCGTTGAGGGATGTTCGGGGTGGGGGGAGGGTTTCGCGCTCGAGGACTATGCCGAACGGCGTCTCGCGATTAACGATTCCGTAAAGGGTGAAGTGGCAGATTTTTTACGAGGGAGGAAACAAAAAACCCCTTCTTTGAACGGATAATAAGTTGGGATGATGCTGAACGAACGGCGGAATCAACAGATTCGGAGCGGGACCCAAGGCGGTGGCGTGCCTTCGGGAGAATTTGCGGGCACGGATTTTTCCGCGGTCCGGCTCCCCCGGATGCTGATCCATTTCTCCGCGCTTTAGATTTTTTCGTCCCGGCGCCGCATCCGTCGTGGGATTCCGTCGATCCGACGGAGGCGTCGGTTCGCTTGAACCTCACGTCTTCGAATTGGAAAAAAAAAAATTGCGGCGGACATCGCCGATCCTGCACCCCCGGCGAAAACTGCCCCGAGAGTCCTTTCGCCCTTAAGCTGACGCGCTCAAAGGTCGGAATTTCGAATTACGCCCATTGAGGATCGTTCCCTCGACCAATTTGCAAGCAAAACGATCCGCATTGTGAGGAGAGACCGGGCTTAAAAATAAATATTTCCGGAAAAGCGGCACGGAAAGTGGAATAATGGGAAGAGATGGGTTATATCTCCCTGAAAATTCAGGGAAAAGCGATGAAATTGAAAGTGAATTTTCCCAGGTTTCGCTTTAATCTAATGAGGATTAATTCTCGTATGTCACTTTTACTTTTTAATGAGGATTTCCCTGATGAAGCTAAACCCAGAAAATAGCTGACACGAAACCGAGCCTTTTTCTTTATTACACGGGGCGATCTAATTCTGACCCGAATATATATTATTCGCAAACCTCAACTCCTATCGTCGAGGATGGGGCGGTTGTGCGTGTGCGTGAGTGTGCGTGTGCGTGTGTGCGTATGGTAATAACGCAGCCGCCGAAAAATTTATTACGCCGGGAAGAATTGCACAAGACTCCCCTGGAAAATTTCGTATTCCGCATGTGTAGGATGCGGAAAGTTTTCCGAATTTCTATCGGTTGCAATCACGTTCGGCACCGCTCTAAAGTAGATATTCCTTAGATAAATGTTATAATTATACTTGAGCCATCGCTCAGCGTCGAACTTCATTCTCCCTCGCTCGATTTTTTTTTTTTTCACCCCGGGCTTGCCGCAGACTATTTGTCTGAAGAGTTTTTCCGTTTTCTTTCTCTTTTTCCCAGGGCTGACTCTGGGCGGAGGACTCCTCATCTTCGCATCCGTTCTCAGCGACGCCTACTTCGAAAGACCTAAAAAGCAGCAAACTTTTAGCGACGTCATGGAAAACCTCTCGTCCTCCAGCACTTTCGACTACAAATACGGATGGTGCTTCTTCGCTGCTGGAGCCGCTTTCATAATGACGGAGGTGGCCGCTGTGCTCAGCATTTCCGCTTACATAAGACGGTTCCCGACGGTGGAAGATATGGCAAGTACCGAATCGAAATCCGACGGGGATGACGTGCGTTGCTCTTTCATGACTGAAACTTTAGCGCGCAAAAGCCACGTCGGGTGGGGCTCCGGGGCCGGATTTCCAGCCCCGGGAGAGTTTCTTCCACGTCAAAACGCGGGCATTTTTAATGCGGTGACTGGCTCCCGATATCCGATCGTTTGCTCCACGTATTCTTCAAATTTTCCAGTGCATTCGAACAAGAACTTTTTTCCGCGCCAATGCGGCAGTGGGAAACTTAATCTTGCGTGCTGCAAAAAACAACGCGGCAAATTGTGATGGAGTGTGGTGTCCCGAATGCATTGCCCGATTCCCGCGCTCTCGTCCCGAAACTTAAACATCTTTATAAAAGAATAAGTATATTTTTTAGAAAAATATTCTGTGACGGAGCTTCTTAAATTTCAACCGTATTAAGTGTCCTTTTTGTGCATTCCCGTCTTTTTCTTTCTTCTGCGTCCCGTTCAGACCAGACCCCGGGTTACGAGTAACCCGTCGCATGTTTTCGGAGCGTTCGCATACTCCGTCGAAGACGTGAAATGACACGAGGCGGGGAACTTCGCCCTATCGGTGTCGACCGTTCCGTCGAAATGGCTTGGAGCCCCTCCAACAGCGGCAATTATCTTCCCATCGCGAAAAATTGGCCTTGTATCTGCACAAGACTCCTAAAATGTTACGACAGAAATATCTATTGTCTGCGTGTGCTGTCGCCGCTCCTTGCAAAAAAAGCCCCACTCGATTATGTCTGTCTCTGTTCTTCCAATTTGAATTTGGCAGCGATCTCGGCTCGGTTCTCTGCGATTTTCTGCATTCGTGAAAAGTTAAAGTTGATCTTTATTTCTCACGTTTCGATGGCTGTTTCAGGAGGCAGTCGATTAAAAGTCATTGCTTAAAGCTGAAAAACGAGAGTGAACCACGTATTAAAACGTGTTGATCGTCGGCTAAAATCTAGGGATGTTTTCCAGGTCCGGGTGATGGTGCCGGGAGCCGAGAGGCGCTTAAGAGAACACCAGGGCTTGTCCGGAGATTATATGGTGCAGCATCAGCACAAGTACCAGAGGCACAAACCCGACGCATCGGCGTCTCTCTCATCCGGTAAGCGAACAAATCGCGCGATCGAATTTCGGCTCCACGTCCCGGAGACTTTTTCGAACGTCGTAAAAGCCGAGCGAGGTAAAGTGCGCGAAAAATCGGGGCAAACGGATGTTTGGGAGGAGGCCGTAAAGGTAGAGGGAGAAAGAGCAAGAAGCGCCTCGGGGTGGCAGGGGGTGCAAGAAGAGGGCAAAAAGCGCCAGGATAAGACGGGCCAACGTCGGACAGCGGGAAACTGCGAAAGCATCATGTTGGGTTCCGAACTTAATCAAGCTGCCGTCGGGAATAAATCCCGCGGGATGAGCCGCGCAAAGTTTCTGCAGAAACGAACGCGGCTCCGGAACTATCGGTCCAACCTACGTGAATATACGTGGAAGAAGAGCGGTCGAGACGGATAAAATTATCTGCAGCTTTATCTGACTCACGTGCCTCCGTCTGCAGCGTTCCCTTTGCGCTGCCGACTCCCGTCGGATTATCGCCGTTGGAAGCTAAGGTTTTCGAAGCTTCGGCACTCAATTTCCGGCGAACGTCGGTCTTCGTTCCAAATCCACGGCGGCGATTCGCGATCACGGTGCGACAGCGGACCGGGAGAGACGTGCGCAGAACTCGCCCCGAAAAGCGGAGGCCGGAAAATAAAACTTTTAATGCGGCAAACACCGATCCGGAGTTTGAAGAACTTAAAGTGGGTTTTATGATTTCCTTTTTTTTTTTTTTTTTTTTTTTTTTTTTAAAAAAAAGAAAAATATTTTCCCCCCAAAAGGAAAAGTTTCCCGAAAGGCTACGAAGCGTCGCTTCGCGGAAAGATGAAACTAATTAATGCCTGAAAAAGGCAAAGGGAAAAAGGAAAAGGGTAAGGGATAATGCCGGGGAAAGAGCTTTTACTCAGACGCTGACATCGAAGAGATCAATCAGCAGCAAAAGGGATTCGCTACCCGCGGTGGGGCGACACACCCTCCCGCAGCGGGCGGACGCTCGGATTCGGGGGCAGCGTCACAGTTCGTCATCGGCGCGTCGACCTCCGGTCAACTGCATTGGCGCGGGGGAGGAGATCTCCCGCTCGCTTTTCCGACGTCGGATCGCTGTCGCGACCGAACCCGCGATCACAGCTCGCCGAAGTCACTTTGCGTCGATGCGACATAAACCGGGGCAGTTTTACGACAGGTTTAACCCAAAAGCAATTTCGGTGTGCAGCCCGCGCTATGCGAGGCAGAGCAATGCACCGTTTTACCGTTTCGGATTAAAATTGCTGACGGGCTTCTCGCGGCGAAGCTTTTTCCGGTTTTATTTATAGTTGAAGTTAATTTATGTTATTAATAGCCGACAGGAGCCGGCTTATGAAGTCGTCCTCTTTCACGTGAGGAATCGTTTCTTCTGGGGCAGAAAAGGAGCGAGGCTCCACGGAAGAAATATCATTCCGGGCAATTTCCCACATTTTTTTTTTCTTCCCTTCCTCGCGGTTCCTCCCGATAGCTGACGCAAAATCGAAGAGGGAAAAAAAAAAAAAAAAAAGGAAAATGTGATTTATTTCATAAATTTGCGCATTCCCCATAAATCACAGTCTTGGGTAAGAATCTTCTGCGGGGCTTTCCCCGTCTTTCGCACCACCAAACTTCACTTCCCGATCCTGCCACGCGGGTTTTTCGTATCCGGGGAAGTGGAAGTGGAAGCAAGAAGGAAAAGGGAAAAAAAAAATGAGCACGAAACCGAGTCGTGGAAAAAGAAAACCCGAGAGAGTTAAATCAAATGGAGCAGGGAAAGAACTCAACTCAGATTTCGTTACTTACGATTCCTTTGTTACTTTTTTCCATCCCTTCTTCTCTCCATTTCGATGTTTCGCCCCTTTATTGAGTTTTCCTTCGGGTTTTTTATTGCCGTTCCACAGGCCCGTGGAGTTTCTTTCCTTTTTGTCGCTTCTGCGCCCCCCCCCGCGCCCCCTTTCGCGGTGCCAGACGCCCCCATTTTTTTTTTTCACTTTTCCCAGCCTTTCGCCCCCTTCCGGGGGGCTCCGGTTTTTTGGTGCCGCGGCAAAAATTCATTATGGAAATTTGATTTTCCGCGTTCGGATTAGTGAGGGGCGGATTTTCGCGCTCCGACGAAGTCGAATTTCGGTTTTCCCAATTTTCCACCGCTCCATTATGATTCGGCCCCCGGGGGTATTTCCGATTCTGCGAGCTTTGAGGAGGGAACCCGATGTTAATTAGCGTTAGCGAAAATTTTCGCTTTTGTCCCCGCGGATTTTTATTCTTTTTTTGGAAGCGGCGGAGCGTTCGCTGAAATGGGAAAAGAAAAGTCAAATTCGGTTCCCTCCCCGGCGACGCCCCCGTCTAAGGCATTTCCACGTGCTGAAAATTTTGATTTATCACATTGCCGAGCGTCGAAGTGAGAAAAAAAAAAAAAAAAAAAAGAAGTCGTGACCCGATCCTAAATTGACCGGTTAGAGAAACCCCAGGGGCCGTTTCGGTGATTTTCTTTGTCCCAAATAGTGCCCCTTCCGGTTGCATTTCACCTTTTTTTCCCTTTCCACCAGCAGAGGGAAGACGTTTCGGGTTCATCCCCTTCCGCCACCCCCGGGGGAATAAACTCGCGGTTATATTTCGTCCGAAATGTGCCGCGGCCTCGTTTGGACCGTTTTTCCCGGGGGGCCTCCTCTTCCTCCACGAAGATTTATCGTCGGCGCGAGTTCCTCCCCGAAAGCTTTTCCATCTTCGGACGCCTCGGAAATGACCGTCAAACGCGGGCGTGCCCCCAAAATTCTTTTTGCCCGCGAAATTCGCAAGTTTTTTTTGGCAAGAGAAGGTCTGCCGCCGCGGCGCAACCCCCTCCACCCCCGCACGTCTCCCCATGATTATTGCTTTTTCCTCTGTTGATTCCATTCCCAATTCGGAAGCGGATTTTAGCTTCAACAAGTACGCAATTCGTGTATTCCTTATTGAGGCTCGAAGCTCATTCAAATTCAGTTTGAAATTGATTCCTCCCTTGAAATGGATGGAAACGGATTTTTTTCTTCTTCTTCTTCTTCTTTCGATTTCGCTATTTCTTACATTAACGGTAGGAATTTTCTTTTTTTTTTCCCCTCTCATTCCGGCCCCGAAGTCAGGCGATTTAAGCAACTAACCCGAATCCTGGAGCTGGCCGGTAAATTTTTATGCCGAACGTCATATCCGGGCTGGTGCGGTGGCTCCTCGTTTGCTGATGCGATTTTCTTGCCTTTTGCCCCGGAAATTTATTCGGTTCCGTAAACATTCGATGGCGGGAACCGATCGATTTCGAATGACATTTCCTTTTCGCAAAACAGCGAGCTATCCTCTTCCGGTTTCCTTAACCTAACTCAAATCCTTCCTCCCCCCCCCACCCCCGATGGCCGAACAACAGGGCTTCCTTGGGAAATGTTTCCTTTTTCGATTTACCCCGCGATACCGACAGGAATCGCGTCGTCAAGTTCACGTCTTCGAAAAACTATGTGGCCACTGGGGAAGTTGATGCCAAGAATGTTGGCAAAAATTCTTAACGGGAATTAAGATCGCATCTTATTTCACATACTTCGTATGCCATTATTCTCGGATCAAGCAAACTTCTCTGTATGTGATGAAATTCAAAGTTTCATTGGTCGGAAGTTGAAAAACCTCCGGCGCAAAGGGCTCATCTTCCGGATTCCCGTTCTAAATCATCGTAAATGTCATTTTCGCCAGTATAACTGGCCGACTCGGTCGTTTTACTTGGGTCGCGTGCCATGAGGAAAAGCAAAGGAATCCAAAGAAAGCAACTTCTACCCCTTACGGAATTTAGGTGGTGAAGAAAATGATGCGCAGAAGATGCTACCACTGGCAAATCCGTCCGAAAGTTTGTCGAACAGCGACCGGACTCTTCCTTTTCGCAGTTCAGTAATTAACACATCCAAAATTCGAAGTTGCGGGAAAAGTAACGTGAGCGTTAATAAACGTCAGACGACAATTTCGGGGGAGGAAATGGTTTGAGGTGCGAAATTTGGCGCCGACAACGTGGTTGGAACCTTTCGCAGAAGGCACCAACTTCATCTCTCCGGGGAACACACCCGGAGGTTGAACGGAATGAGGAAAAAGAAAAAAAGGATGAAGGATACAGACGGAGCAGATCACTTTCAAAAGCGACGGGATTCTCTTTAAAGAAACATGGCTAAGTCGGAGGATCGGAGACGGGTTAAAGAGGAGCCACCGCGGAGTCGGAGCGAGACGGCAAAAGATGAAACTGGAAGCCGCCGACAGACGACGTAAATCATCCGGAAAGTCGGGAAATCTGCCGGGGAATGCAGAATGAAACGAAAATCCCGGTTTCCACACCTGACGGATAAAAAAGGTTCCCGGGGGATGAGCGAGGAGGGCGGCAAACCGGGATCCTTGCGTCGAGACAGAAGATCTCGAATTAGCGGCCCGCAGTTTGGGGGGAGCCCGACGCCGCCGCTTCGTTATCCTCGAAATGGCGGAAGGTGCGGGAGCGGCTCGATCGAGACCTCGTTCCGGAGGATGCCGTCGCGGTCTCCTTCGCGAACGCTGACTCGACCTCGCCGTTCCGAAACACTAAAAACCTTCGGGTCGGGCGGCGCTCGATCCGCTATCAGCACGCATGAAGAGAGCTGTCTATGCGTAACCATAAATGCCGCAGGCAAACGTCTGATGTTTCGGTTTCGCGAGATTCGGCGGAGACAATCGGATCCGGAAAATTAGTTCGGAAAGGACGGAAGCGCCAGAAAACGGACTTCGTTTCGAGTGCATATCTGGCGGACGACGTAAGTTACTTCCGCTTACAGCGAATCTCTGTTTCAGGTCTGAACACGAAGTGCTACAGCAAAACCGACGTCCTTCTGGCGAACGACGTGGAGGGCGTCGAGGGACCGCTGCTCCTCAGCAAGACGGCTCCCGACATATGCACTTCGAATCCTCCCATTCTCGCGGACGACGCGATGGACTTCACCGGTCCTGCCACCACCTCCAACATCGTGACGGGTCCCGGAGGTGGATACGCCTTAAAATCCGAACCGACGTTCATCCTGGACGAATCGAACGGTCTTCCCAGCGACAATATGCAGATAAGATCGAGCAACATCACCCTCGCCGGGCAGACGGTGCCGATCGTCCTCATGCATCATCCCCACCGTCCGTCGACCACCTCCGCCTCCGGGAGCTCCTCCATCCCGCCTTATCTTCTCCTTGGATCGCAGTGCGACGGGAACAGGGGCTACAACGTCAGCACTCTGCCCCACAGAGAAAAATCGCACGCTCTGCCCAACAGGCCGGATCCGCGGTTCTGCGGCACGGCGACGCTGTCGAGCAAACACCATCGCTGCGGCTCTCAGGGAGGCGTCGCCACCCTGGACGGCGGATTCGCCCCGAAGAAGCACGGCGACCGCGATTTCGATCGGAACCGTTCGTTGACGCAGAGGTTCGGCACCGCGTTGAGCCATTTGAGCTCGGGACTGGATTCCACAACGGGTAACCTCATCGGATCCTTCCCCAGCGACGGGGGCCTCATCCACGCGGGAGTGCTGGGCCCTTCCGCCGACTTGCCCGGGACCTCTTCGACCACGTCTTCGAGCTCCGGCGGAACGGGGACGACTTCCGGAAGTTGTCACTCGAGCAACTCGAACAAAAGCTTTCATTCCGCGTCGCAGAAGAAGAAGTCCGTCACCATCGGCAGCGTGTTCAGCACGATGGACACCTTCGACGCCGGCAAAGCCGAGGACGACCTCTTCGGGGACGCCAGCGCCGTATGACGCAGCAAAGTCGCAACGCTAGAGGACTAACAACTCGCGGAGGGCGAAACCAGACTGTGACTGGTCCCCGCATTTGTTGATTTGTTATCGGTTGAAGATTCTCCGCCGCCGCATGGACATTTTTGAGCTTTGTCGCAAGCTGCGAGCACGATCCTAAGTGAATTTCGCACGGGAGGGTTTTCCGCACCCCCGCAGTCACGCGCCCGCCCTAAACGCGTTTTCTTCCCACTTCCGCCGACACGTCGTCCGTTCGCGGAGGCCGCAAATTTCGCCGGGGCTCGAAGCTCTCCGCTGCGGCCTCCTCCTCCGCCCGAATGCGGAGCCTTTTCGACCGCAAATCCGTCATATCTCGCGTCCGAAGAGTCGGATCCCGAAAAAGTCTCCCCGCTGAGCTTTTTACTTCGAGCTATAACCGAAAAACTACATCGGGGGTTTAATAATCTTTTATCGAAATTAAAATCTTGCCGCTCGACGATCTCATTTTATGGATCGGAGGCGGTTTCTGGTCCGGGGAGCACGAAAGCTCCCTCGGATGCGGACATTTTTACGATCCGAAACGTCGGGAGCGAACCGAAAACTTCGACCGCCGCAATCTGCTGCCACGGCAACTTCATCCCGCAGCTCCGACATTTGGCGAATCCGCCTTCCCGAACCTGCGGAGAGCCCCTCCAAGCATGAACGATCGCGCCCCGCCGTCGCTTCCCCTGCGGATGAGCGAGGCTCCGAATGCCGCGCAAAAGAGGAAATTTGGATTTCTCCACTTCCGCCTCCGATATTTCCGGAACGTTCGGTCCGCGTCGTCATTCGCGAACCGAAAGCCAAAACATTACCAACGGCCCCGAATCCCGTCGCCGAACACGTTGGAGAAAATTCAAACCAGTTTTAATACTTGCGCACGTCAATGCGAAATTCATGCACCGTGTTGTGTGATACGACTGATGAAAAATATTTTATTTTGTAATGTTAAATGTGGGTTAATTAATTTTTTTTCCCTGTTTAATAAAATTTATTATTATCATTATTTCTAATGTTTCAATTTCACGTTTGCCTTGCACACAATTAAGGGCAGAGCCTCCGTTTTTTTTCCCGATGCTGCCGGGGTGTTTCCCGGGTGATCACTCAATCCACATCATCTTCAGGCTCGTCTTACGTCACGGGCTTTGCCTTCCCCCTTTCGGGGACGGGAATATTCCTCTTCCTCTTCCGCCGCCTCCCGCGCTCCTGCATCACGAGCTTCCGGTTCCCGCAGGTCTCCGATTTTTCTGCGGGGGGCAGACGAGAGTTCTTCGCCCCGCCAACATTTGAAACCTTGAAAAAGAAGTCGAAATCAGCGGAGCGACGAGGATTTCGAGAAAGAATAAGACGGAAAAGTTAAATCGGTTGAGGAAGACAGGAAAAAGAAGTATCCGTCGAGATAAACGAAGAAGTGGCAAGGTGGAATATTTCGGACCTAACCTAACCTGCCGACGTCGACGGGCGCCACATCTGGAGGTAAGCAGAGAGAAGGGAAAAAAAAAAAAAAAAAAAAAAAAACGAGATTTTTCGGCACCGGAAAAAAGCCGCACCCGAAGTATTAAAGCAACAAAATTAACCACTTGAAATTGCCCAAAAGACTCGTTCGAGATGGTTTCGGGGCAGCGGCTCCGGCAGAGGGGAAAATTTTCGATTTTGCGCGGATCAAGTGACACGTTCGGCAGCGGTTCGCACTGAAGCCGTCGGACAAATGCGTTGCCGCGGCGATGCCCGGGAAACGGATCCACGCGAAATTTCCCCTGCAGGCAAGTCCTGTGAAGAGGTTCGAATCCCGTCCGCGTCCCAAATTTCTCCCGTTTTTCATTCAATTTCGTTTCCATTGCAGCTCGTTTGTCGCCTGCCCCCAAGAAAATTTTCCCGCCAAACCTTTCGGGTTTCGACAGTTTCTCGAAAAGTTCCGAAAAATCGCTTTGATTTGCGCCCGTCGCCATTTACCCGCGGCGTTCATTAGACGTTTCCGTTCAAGCTTTTCGGCTTTTCACACTTTCCACCCCCCCCCCCTCCCCCCACGTTACCGGCTCCCCTTTTCGCTGTTGGGAAAGCATCGCATCATCATCTGCATGAAAAAGTGACGCAAATTCAAATTTCCTGTCCCAGAATCCCCGATTCGCCGGCGAAACGTCTTTTTACTCGAATTACGGTAATTCTTCACGTTCAAAGGCGGTTTCCCGGGTTCCCTGGAAAACTTCGCGTTATGCGGAACTTTCGTCTCCTGTCCCGGCGTTTCGCGCGGGAAAGTGCCTCGCGTGAAAATGGCGGGGAAAAGGATTTCACCGGGATAATTATTCCCGAACTGAACGGTAAATTCGGTTTTGAACCGCTCGAAAGCGCATTTTTCAAGTGCCGGACCGCCCGCGGACTTTTCCGTTTTCCCATTGGAAAATTTCGCAAGTCCGAAACGATTTTATTTTTTCGCCGTGAAAAACCCTCATAAAAAGCAGTGCTTTTGTCGTTACGACCGCGGGTTTTCCCGTCTTCGAAGCGAAAAAACTTCTTCCTTCGTTATCCCGCTTAATTTCTACAGCGCCGAACACGGGGAGTCAATATTTTCTCTGCTCCTTCAGCCGTTTTTCCGTTCTTGTTGAACCTTTTTCCGCTTCGCGTGGCTTTTTATTTTTTCTTAAATATTTCGACTTTTTTCTTTCTTTCTCTGCCCCCTCCCTCTCCCCCCCCCCCCCCCCAACGAAAAACCG
>JAOWBB010005273.1:0-31691 GCA_028565995.1 Ricinus marginatus | reverse complement strand
TTGCTTATAATTTAAATGTCAAGATATGTTACAGTTTCCTATTCTTAATATTTGTTAAAGAAACTTCCTTTTAATATGATGTAACATTTGTAAATGTAATTTCTGTTGCATTGAACATAAATTAAATTATTGGATATCTTCAGATACTCATAATTTTCATTAAGCTTAATTTCATTTTTACATGTACATTAATTTTATTTTCAGTACAAAGACTATATAACTAGTAAAATAACTATTATAAATTTAGTGTTTTTTTTGGAAAAATTACGTTATTATAATTTACAAGTTAATGTTATATATGCAAAAGAACATATCGCAATAATCAAATAAAAATGCATGCAAAAAATTATTTTTAGGTCAAAACAATAGTTAAATTAGAATAATTCTCTACAACTAAATCATGCTTGTTGATAAATAAGAAATGTAAATGGCTTAAAATAAGATATACCTGGCTGTTTGATCAATAGTGGTAACATCCACATCAGAATCAGATTCACTGCAATATTCAAGTATTTTATGCAGTGAATTGTTTATTGAGGTTGCGTTAATATCTACAAATGGATTAAGGCACGTTGTAATAAGAACATTTCCCCTATCACTTGTATCTGACGTTACTTCCTGTGCCGAAGATGTATTTTCGTTATTTTTATCTTCATCTAGTTGATTTACATTTTGTGCTTGATTCTTAGTCGCATCTGGGGTTTTGACATAATGCGAAATGCTAGAAAGAAGTCTTTCCGCAGTCAATGGAGGCTGCGGAGTACCCCGATGCTTCTGATGCCTGAGTTGAATTTGTCTTATATGCTCCGAGCAATAGCTTTCCCTTCGTTCATTTTTGTCTGTTTTCGGAGCGGGTAACGGACATCTTCTCCCTGTTACTGTATAAATATAATTGCATTGCTTAAAAGGAGCGTTTTTATCATCTAATATATGACGGACGCACAGTGAATAATTTTCTAGACAGGGCTGTGAACATTTGTAACTCTTATACCCGCACGGCTCATTAGAATATTTCAGCAATGGTTTTTTAGAGGAACTACTTCTAGAAAAGCGATAACTCATTTTGAATTACAAACACTGCACTATAAACAACTTGACTGAATGTTCGTCATTAAGCAGAAAGGAGTCGAGCTGCCAACATTCCAACATTTAAAGAAAAAGTAACTAAATTGACCGCGAAAATTTCCTTTGTTGAATGTATTTTAATTTTTTTTTTTAAATACTTTTTATTAAATTTCATCATAGATAATTATATCAATAAGTAGATTATGCAATTTCTAGATAAAAATAAATATGACAATTTCTATAGCGAATCAGATGGAGCAAATGGAGATTTATTAAGCAACAACCAATAATCGAAATTGTAGCAAAAATTTTTCATAAATGGGAAACGGCCTTGCCTAAATTGTGAAGTATGATTATTCACAAAATCTGATACATTTCGTCTAATAATTCCTATAATTATTAAAATTTTTTAAATAGTATCCACAAAATGTGATACTTTAATTTATTGGTCTGACAAATATTTAATTTCACTCAAAAGATTAGTAATTATTAACTGTAGATATATTT
The DNA here is from genome assembly GCA_028565995.1 of Ricinus marginatus. Lineage (NCBI taxonomy): Eukaryota > Metazoa > Arthropoda > Insecta > Psocodea > Ricinidae > Ricinus > Ricinus marginatus. The sequence continues at coordinate 30,119 of JAOWBB010005273.1, read as the reverse complement.
GCGAAAGATTTCACTTCAAATATGCTTCGATACTGAAGGCCTTTCCAAGAAAATGGACTTCATTGTAATTTTAAAAAATTCTTTAAAAACTTTTAAAAATTATTGAAAAAACATTTTATGATTTCCATACTGCTGCACAAAATTATACCTAAAAACTAAGAGAGGCAAGTGTTCATTTCATTTCTTAATTCCTAAAATTTTTATAAAACTCATAATAAAATTTTGTATAAATATAAAACTATATATTGACAAATTTTCAGAATAGACAATATTGGTCAAAGCTTTTAATATTCAAACGCAGCTGCTGCAGTGATAATTGGCATCAGTAATTTGTGTTACATTATCTGCGGTTCTGAGGCTGCATGGGTACATTGAAAGAGTAATTGGATTTATTTTTAATGTAAAAATGAAAATTATAACACAGAGAAGTTAATTATGATTTACTTTAATAAACTAAACATGGTTTTTCACATTATTAATTTTAGCATATTGAAAAAGGAAAAAAATTGATGGTAATTTACAATGAAGAATAAATAATATTGATTTTCATTATAAAAGATAATTAGATATTTACAATTTGGGGTACTGAAATAATTTTGCAGCAGTCAGTAATCAACAATACTTATGTTGTCGTAATCTGTAAATATTGCAATTGCTCTTTCCCATCGCAAAAAGAGAATATAACCCTATTAAGCCCAGGCAGTAACTGACGAAATCTGATTTTAAGAACAAGCTTAATATAACTTTTAATGGCTTAAACGGAGTTTTTTATATTCAAAGAGAAAAACATTCGAATGTTAAGCAAGCATTTAAAAGTCGATGTTTATAATTTATGTTAATAAAATTCATAAAATGTAAAATGGAGAGTGAATTATACTTATTACTATGTCATTATTATTATTAATTGTGTTATATAATTAGACATCGCCCTGTTCGAGGTAGTGGTCAACACCGATGGCTGAGAGCAATTTCTCCGGCCGATTCTTTCAGCATGAAAATGTTCTGATCAATTTATCTGTGTGCTATTGCAGAGGCTGTCACGATAGGCAATTAGCAGTCCTCCATCCAAAGCTATTGACGGTTTACACGTTCGGCAGAAAGGAAACCGAAAACGCCATGAGCGATCAGATTATGCTCGACATCGTCTACCATCACCAGCTTCGACATTCTGCTTACTCCTTTGTTTTGGGTACCTTCGGCGGCGTCCGCGGTCGCGACTTCATTTGCGTTCAGTCCTTGGATGGTTTGTTGTCCTTCTACGAGCAAGAGTCTTTCGCCTTTCAGCTGTACCTTCCGGATTTTCTGCTACCCTCGCCCTTCATATACCTCGACAAACTAGACTGCTTCCTGTTCCAGAACTCGTCCTTGGTCTTGGATTGCTATTCTTACGAGAATCTCGCATCCGCCGCGCAAACCGGGAACGAGACCGGGAAGAAAATCCTCAAGTACTGGACGTATGACATCGGGGAAGGAATACTGGATGTGAAGGCGGTAGTCAGTGACAGGTGTAATATCGTAATTTTGGGTGAAAGAAACTTGTACAACATCAGCGACAGCGGAAAGACAATATTCACAAAGAAACTGGAGTTCAGGCCGATGGCATGCCATGCTTTTGTGACTGCGGAATCTAAGAAACTGATCGTGCTTCTCGCCTCGGACAGCTATTTGCTGAACATCTACGAAGATACCTGCTTGAAGTGGTCTATGAAAATCGATCTGCTTCCCGTTTTCGTCGGCAGAATTTTTCTGTCTAATTTATACGGAGGAATAATTTTGTTGTCCGAAAATGGCTATCTGCAGTGCGTCTACCTTGGCACGCATCCTTCGGTGTATCTGATGCCAACGATTAAGCAACCGGAAATAAACGTTTCCGAGGCGGAAAACGAATTAAAGCGACTCGAGATGGAAATTTCGAAGAGAGACAACTCGGATCTTGGCGAAATAGATATGGTTGGAGTATGTCTAACGGTGGACGGCAGCCCCTCTCAGGGAGAAAGAGGAAAAAGCTGCAAGATTTCGCTCGAAATTTCCAATCAGACGCCCGTGGATAAAATTAACATCTTGTTCGTCGTCGATCAACCCTTGACAACTACCGTAAAGAGCTGCGCCGTCAGTTGCTGCGACAGGACCACAGTAGAAAGCCATGCTTTCTTACGGGAAATCGGTATCGTGTCTAGCCTGAACGTCAAAGCGTGCGTCAGCTACATAAACACCAACGGCATTCCTTACGTGATCGAAAAAGAAGGCAAATTGCCTTTGACTCTGGTACTGTGCAGAGCGAATCCGGCGAAGGAAGCCAAGTACAAACTGACGGTAGTTACCAACAAGCCTGTTTGTCCTTTGAACGTAATATTTCAAGAATTCGCCGAGGAAAATGACGGTCCGAACGCAATCGGTTTGAAGTATGAAAATTCGGATGTTGTCGTGACCGTTCTGACGGCGAAAACCACACAGCGATATCGGCTACAGTCGGATTGTCTCGAAAGCATGGGAATAGTGCTCTCTGCTCTGGTTGAAAGGGTGAAAAGATATTTCCGAACTTCGCCGGATTTCTACCTAAGCTACGATAACACGCTACCACTCCAAGCGTACTTCGAATCTTTAGAGCGATATCACGGTCTGCTGCAGCGAAGACATTCCGCCCGGGACAATCTTTCGAAGAGATCCTCCCAATACAGAACGATTCAGAAGAAAGTTCTGATTAATCTAAAAGATGTGACACCGAAACCCATTTCCAATTTGAATAATTTACTGAGCGACACATACGGAATGATTCTTTCCAGCATTTATGAGCTCGAATCCATCGAACGAGAGCTGGAATTATCCAGATATTCCATTAACGCTTTGAGTTCAATGTTGATTACTCTCATGGAGTTGATGACCATTGCTGCAAGCGATCTGGAATACGTGAGGGTGGTTTTCTCTGGAAATGTCTACGAGACAGACGAACAGGTACGGTGTTTGTATATTACCCTCTACTGGTGTAATTGCGTAAATTAAACGATTAATTTCTGAAGGGATGGTTAGAAGTTCAGCTAGCCACGGCTTCATTTTTTATAAGGACGGTTCTTGCCAAATCCGTCAAAGACCAGCAAAAGCCGACGGATATCGCTTTAGATCCCGTGACGAACATATCAAGAGTGCTGAAAGTTTTTTCCACTGTCATCGACAGAGTAACCAAAGGAACTCATTTACTGGAGAGAAATGAATTCGAAAACGAAAAAGGTACAAAAAAAACCTAAACCGGCACGCACACGAAAATCGGGAATAGAAACCGCACAAATTTCTTATCGATGTTTAACTAAAAAATGTTTTTCTCCACGTCGTCAGAATTAATATCTACCATACCAGGAGTGAAAGAGACTTCTGGCGACTACGAAGTTAATGTCCTGCCCGAAGGATCGAAATTGTACAATCCAGAATTGCCTGTCACGGGTGATATTTCGGCTGTCGTGCAAGACAGGAAGGAAAAACGGCTGATGAAACAGGAAAGAGGTATATGGATATACCTGAAGTATCTGTGCGATTCTTTTGTTACTTGAGCAAGAGTGATACCGCACTGGTTTACCTTTGCACCCTGTTAACGCCTCCGCACTTCTTAAGTTCCCCTGTAAGTCATGCAAAAAGCATTGGCAGCTTCGTTTGTGCGAGCAGTATGATAGAGGGTAGTTTAGCGGTCGATTTGTAAATTTTTTCCTTACCTGCTTGGCATTTTTATGCCAGGTTAGGATAGTCGCTGTCGCCATTTAATTTTACGTTTTCTCCAGCACGAAAGAAAGTGTAATGTTCGAGAATCAATTCATCGAGTGACTTTATTTTCAGTGGATTCTCTTGGAATCATAGACACGTCAAACGTGGAGGAAGGATCAATCGAAATCGCTCAAAGGGAAGAGATTTTCTCTGGCGAAGAGGAGCCAAAAAGATCATCGTTCGATTCGATGGGAGACGACAACGACGTTTGGGATTTGAAAGTGGATGAAATGCAAATTTAGGAACGTGAACTTTTCGGGGATCGGGGATTTTTGGGCGTGTAGAACCTGCAGAATCTTGAACCTCACCGATCGCCTTTGGTAAGACGGACCTGGACCTTAAACTGCAAAACCACATCACAAATATCGACATGCGGACGACGAGCTGGAGGAAAATTCCGATTGCCCGTGGAAACTGAAGCGAAGAGTTCCTCTTGGTTGAATTCCATTTATTATGAAATGGAATTCTTCTCTCTTAACAGATGATCTATTTGAAAAAAGAGAGAGACCTCTATGAGAGTCCATGTTTATAACTATAGAGGTAGTCTAAACCTATAGCTTTCTACTAGCTCTATAACTAGAATATGTACTGTGTAACACCATCCACTATCTCTGTGATTATAGTAGCTATCTGCACTCGAATGTACGCATCAGAGAACAAAAGAGGGAAAAATACGGAGACAGGTTTTGAGGTAAACCCATTAGGAATGGTTAACGCCCCTTTTTTTGAGTTATGAAATTAGAGTTTAGCATTGTTTCGGACACGTGTGCTACGAAAAATTTATTTACTTTTCTTGATTTATTGTAATTTATAATGAACGTGTCAAACATGTTCCGCGTATGAGATATCGAAATTTTTGGTGCTCTGCGTTGGGAGGCATCGAGTCATATCCAGTCCAAATTCGCACCACCGATTGTGAGTTTCTGTTTCAGATAGCACGCTGAATCATCCATCCATAACCCATATTCTGTACCATTTATGACACTGTGCATTTTCGAGTTTGGTCAGTTACAACTCGCACTTGGGACTTGACCTCCGGGTGAAGACGAAATCTCGGTTCTCGCAACTTGAGCGGGTGCAAATCGTGGCAGAAGACCACGCCGCGGATTGGAAAACCCAAAGACAATTTTGTTCCAAAGCGAATCCTTTTGGAGTTTTCCAGAATGCGGGACCATTTTAGGTTATCGATCATAAAAGCCGTGGAAACCACTTTATTTGAGCCGCCATCAAACGCTTTTTTTTTTTTTTTAACAGAGAAGCGGTCAAATGCGCAACCTTTCGGGGCTCTTTTAATTTTTTTTTAGCGTTCGACAAAAACGTTCCGCCCATAACGCGCGTTCCACGTTAACACAGGTAAATGACGGCTTCGTGTCGAGAACGTTTTTCATTGGGAAGTTTTAATTATGCTCACTTTTAATCCGGAGGGTTTAGAGTGTGCGGGTGAACCTTTTCCAGCAGAGGGGGCCGGAGACACCGAAAGAAAGGAATACGAGACGAATACCGTCAATTTACCTTTTCATATGCAGATTCGAAAGGGAATCCCGTTATCCCGCGCATCCTAAATTGCGTTCGATGCCATTTTCCTGACGATCACCTATCCCGGTCGGAATCGGGTCGAGGCTCCAAGGGTAGCGGCAGCAGTACCGCACTCGAATCACGAGGTAACAATCGGATAAGACAGCGGAAAAGTTGATTAACAGCGACAGCTTTCGAAAACGGGGGGGAAAAGTCATCGGGAATATTTATAATCCGGAGGGAATTTCGAATTTCGGGAGCGGGACAGAAAGACGTCAATCGTTTGTCGGTTCCGGGTGCCGGGACGTCCTCCGCAGCATCGCCGGTGCCGTCGCTTACCACTCCGAGCCAAACTTTCCGCTTCGATTTCCAATCGCAAAAGGTCGATTAAGATGCTACAACGATAAAGTTAAAAATAACAAGGATCCTCTCCATTAATTATGTATTCAGGTTTTTTTCTTCTGGCGTGCTGGGTGTGTCCCGTAACGGGGAAAACATTCAAAAGATGCAAAACTCGAATGTCCTGCGATGGGTTGCGGGCCCTCTTTCCCGGGGAAATCGGGGTGCAGGCACCGGAATGGCCCGCTGCATCCACCTTTTTCATCGGGAGACATTTCCCGTGAGTAAACATCATCCGGGCAGTTTTATGAAGCTTTCCCATTTAATTCGTAGCTGCGAAACATCAAAGCCCCGACAGGCTTTTATTTAGTATCGACCTTTTAAAATCTAAATTAATTTTTTCCCGAATGCAGACAAGTTTTCCCGGCTTTTGGTCGTCCTGGCAAGCGACTCTGTCGAAGGATCAACTCATCCCCGAGGGAAAACTAAGTCTTTGGCAATACTGAAGCGCCTCGCCCTCCGATTTGGAACGTTTCAGCTTTGGAAACGAGCTGAGCAGAGGGATAGTCGGATCGCGTCCAGGCCGCGATATGGTTTGCGAACACGAAAAGTCCGAGTCACGAAAGGGAACCATAAACAACCGGGTTTGGTCGGCCATGAATAACGCCCGACTGCGAAGGATGAATGGGGGTAGAGCGAAAATCTTCATCCCGAAGGAAAACTCACTCGCTGCAATCTTGGCAGCCTTCCCTGTCGGGTGCCTTCTTCCGGGAGAGTCCTTTCCCGCACGTCCCAAAACTTAAGTCAGCGATTGAGACTTCGCGGAGAAGAGGAAACCCTCTTCGGGAAATTTCCAAAATTTCAATTTCTTCAATCAAATCATAATCTGTCGCGTTTTGCAATTTCGAGCTCCGCGCCTTCTGCTTCCGCAACTTCGGCCACAGAAATTATACCTTGTCAAACTTCGGACTCCTCTGGGACGATCCCCGGTCGGGAAATTGGACGCTGAAGTCGAAGAGGCTCCTGACGCGGATTAACTCACCTTTCTGCGGATCGATCGCATTTTGAGATATCCACGCAGTTCTACTCGGGAGCGGTCTCCCCCTTCTGAGGTTGGTTCGGGCGTCCTGTCGCTGCTCGATCGCGTGGCAAAGAGTGCAGCAGGGACAGAGGGAACCTCGCCCTTTCGGCTGTTGCAGTCCCATTGTGCCGCAATTGGAGTATTGATTTTCCGGGAGAAGGGACGTTAATTGTTATTCGTGAGTCATTTCCAGTAAATCGTGCAGCCCTCAAATACAAGAGATGCACGTTATGGTACAGAAAATATGCGGCTCTAATATAATATTATATTATTAAGTTCGCTCCCGGGTTCGTCCTCGGTTGCTAAATGAGTTTCCGCGGGATTTTGGGCTTAGGAGATTTCATTCCTGCTGGAAAAATTTTTTAACTTCATCTCTGCTGGAGTTACCGCCTAACGCGAATCGCTCCAGTTTTTCCCGCGACTTTTTCCACGGAAAAGGTTACGTCTCGACGCCGGGCCTTCGAATCTGCTGTCGATTCGTGAAAGCCAAACGATCTGATTATCCCGAATTAATGGATTCGTGGGTTCCATTTTATGAACCTCGTGCTAATTGACACTGGAGAAACCCGTTGGTTAGCACAATTAGTTTTTGCGTCCAGAAGTCTGACAGTCATTAACACCATTTATCGTTTCAACTCACGAAATTTGCGGCGTCTCGTTAAATGTGTTTCAGGATCGAGCGGGGAGAGTCGAACTCCTTCGGGGGAAAATCTGGAGGATTCGAATTTTGAAAACGGGAGCGAGGAATTACAAAAAAAAAAAAAAAGGGAAGCGTCGCGGCCAGCAGCAAAGTGTTTGGCGTCCCGGGAACGATGGAAAGGGAAAGGAAAAAGATCTTCGGAAAACCCGTCGAATCGTCAAAACAATGTCGGAATCGACTTCGAGGCAAGTCGTCCGAATGGCGAAAGCTCAAAACCTCGGGGAAGGTCCGGGTGGAAAAAGCTGACTTTCCCCGCTCCCGACGTACCGTGAGGGCGGAATGGATGAACCCGAAGGTTCGGACGGTCCGGTTCCGCAATCCGGAAAAGGTTCGTCCGGGTTCCGCAGCCTTCTGAACTTCGAGCGGGATTCCGCAGCACCGCAAGGACCGAAAGCGATTTATCATTGGCTCGGACGTCGGCGTAATGGGAACCAATCGGATCTCGCAGTAAATTTAAAATGAGTACTACCCGCCCGGGGACACGCTCGGACCAAATTTTAATATTTATTGCTAATAAACGGGAAGGTTAATTAACCTTTTCGTGCCTTGATTACCCTTTCGGACATATTGGGTTGTCCTAATAATTCAGTCACAGAGTTTGGCTGCGTATTGGGCCCCATTTAACCTCCCCTTTTGTCTCGAGCGCAGTGCCCGAAACGAGCACAAAAAAGTTCGTTTAAACGAACCTTTTGTTTGGCCGAGACGATTATCCGGAGAAAAAGTCAAAGGAAAGTTTTTTTGTTTCATTAACAGAAGGATTTAACGATCCGGAAAAGCCAAAAGGATTAATTATTATTAATTAATTAGCGTTTGACAACGAGATCTGAGTTTCTTTGGGTTGCGGCGCATCCTCTGCGGGTTTCCGCTTCCCGACGCAGAATTTTTCCTTTTTACCCCGACCGGAAGGCGATAAAGCCGAAGGAAAAGGGCACGGCTCCGGGCGAAGGCCCCAAGCGCCACGGGTGAGGCCCACCCGAGAGCATCGAATGGAAATTTTTCCGACGCAGCTCAAATTTGGATCGCGAAAAGCGGTTTCTGACCGGGCCCTTGGGATGACCGAAAGAAATCCTGACGCCCCGGAGCTGTTTTCTTTGGCGATTCGCGTTTTCCGTCGAGAGCGTCAGAAATCCTCGTCGAATTCAATTTTTTCTGCTGCGGGATTCCTTCCCCGTAACGAGATCCCGAAATAATTAAATCCCCGCGTTGCGCACCGGAAAATGGGAAAATGGGTTTCGTGCCATCCTCGTAATATTTCCCGGGGGTAAGTGGAAAGCGGTGGCGGAAACTGTCCTCTCGGATGTTAACTTGCGGCGGGATGAATTATTTCTCGGAGCGAGGCTTCCGGTCGATCGATTTGATCTATCCTGCGCCGCAGTTGCTTTGCGCCCACTGCGAAGGCGAGGAAATCAAGCCCTCGGAACGATTTCGAGATTCGAATCTCGCTAAATCAATACTCGACCTTGAAATTGACCCATGACCTCATCCGGGGGATGATCGTTTTCCTCCATCGGAGCATTCCGCTTTGGTTTACGTCGTTGGGGAGATAAGCGGGGATTCCGGGTCGTGAGTAATAAAATGGTTTTTAAGTGCCGAAGGGTGGCGGGAAAAGATTTCCCGGAGGGAGGGATTTTGTGATTTTCTTTCGGAAGCCGCGGCTTTCGATGCGAACCGTAGAAGTTCCTCCTAACGGGGACGTGCCACGTCGACTCCACGTGCCCCTGTCCGTCGGCGAGCTTGGTTGCCGCAGGACGCAGTCCGGTCTTTTTTTACGCTTCGGATGAGGAACGAAGGCGACGAGTGCTGAGGAGCAGCAGGAGCGGCCACTGTCGCAACAGACGATCGGGAGCCATTTCGCGTGCACGAGCGGAACGCTCGGCTTCGATTCGAATTCTCCGGCAGGAAGCGCCGTGGATGGAAAACATCATGCCGTAGATCGGTCTCCGGACAACCGTTCACCGGAAAAGGCAAGCGGTCGGTCTCTTATCAACCGGCAGCTCATCTGCGACCTTTGCACTCTTTGTGACCTGCAACTCACCGCCTTTGACACCGGGAAATCTCGCTTTTCCCAGCTTCGGAAAATTGCGAAGGTTAGGTCAGGTGCGAACGTCTTAAGTTGTAAGTTTCCCTCCCCCCACATCTCAAAAGGACAGAATAATAATTTTGGAACAAGAACCGCGGTTTGGAACAGTTTTCCAGGTCATTTTTTCAGTGCGAGATGGCGTCAAGGTTTTAGTCGTTAAGCATGGAAGGATTTGGGAAAGATAACGGCGCTATATATCGTCCGGGATGTCACCGGAAACGGGAAGCGTACACTCCGCGGGATTGAAAAAGAAAAAAAAAAGGAAAACCGAATTGGACTTCATCCCGGAAAAATTAACAAACGAATTTCCCGAGCGAGCTCGCTCGGGGAAGCTCCCGCACTCGGCGGAAGAACCATTTCTCCCGCTGGCCGACAGAGTTAGGTGTGAAAACGGAAGGAGAGGCCCAAGACCGGCAACATCTCAGTTGTCCTCCTGAGCCGTCGCATCCTCGGGATTTTAGGGAAAAAAGAGCGGGCGGTCGATCGCGCTCACAAAAAAAGAAAAAAAGGCGAAGGAAACCTAATCGCTTGTTTTAACCTTCAAGATGGGTCATAAATAACGGCGAAGGCGTCAACATCGCGGTCACAAATCAGAATTTACATTCGCAAACTCACACGTGTCGGCGGACGTGGCACCGGACTCGTTTTCATCTGGGAACACGGCCCCCAGCGTGGGAGAAGGCGGCTCCGCCATCGCGACGATAACGGAAATTTCCCGGCATCCCACGGAGAGAGCGGCGGACTGCGCGAGGGTGTCGGGAGGGTGTGGACCGGAGCCCCGAGACCGCCACCCAAGGATGATCGAGCCGAGGGAGTCGGACCGGCGGCGACGCCGCTTCCTGGGGGCGCAACCCTTAACCAAATTCGGGAAGTCGCCTGCAATTCCGCGAAAAGATGCCGGGGGAGGGGGGGGAGCGCAGAAAAAAAAGCTGCGGCTTTGCCTCCCCCTCGACCCCGACTAATCTTCTCGTTAATCCTGGAAATGGCGTTTGGTAAATTTCCAGGAACGTCCCTTCCATTCATAAAATGACGTCATCAAAATGCGTCGGAGCAGCCGGAGAAAGGAGATCGCGGAGTTCGGGCTTGGTCGACGAAACGTTTTTTCCCCCCGAGACTCATCGGGGGCGGGGGACGCCGTTTGCTTCCCCGCACCCCCGAGGGAAGTCGAATCGTTCTCCCGGCTCCGGGAGGAGAAAAATCTCGCGGCTTTTCCGGCACCCGCGATCGGAGCCGCTTTGGCCACCACTGCCCCGCGTGTGACGCGTCCACCTCTGTCATATCTGCTCCTCTAATGGATTCTTACAAAAAATGTGACCGAGCATGAAATCGGATTATTTTTCGGGGTTGAAGACCGGAAAGGGCCGAGAAGGTTTCCCCCGTCGGCCGCCGCGCGGGCGGCTTCCTCGGGGAGCCGGGCTCTGCGAACGTGGAAATCGGCCGCGTTCCCCGGGCGGCGGGCTCCCTGTTTCCCGGGGGAAACGGGCCCCGGGGTCCCGTTCGCACATTTGGGTCACGCTCGAGAGACGGACTTATATTATAATTAATACGTTGCAGATTATGAAATTAATTACGAGCGACTATGATTAATTGCTCCTCTCTCTCCGTCCATGGATCACCGCGTTCGGCTCCACAGAAGCCATTTTTCCACGATGAATGGCACCGGGTTCGTTCTGAGTTATTGCTCGGATTATGGTTGTGTAATTGCGCGGTTCTTTCCTGCTTTGAAGTTTTTTCCCCCGCGGTATTTTCAAAAAGTTGGCTCGTTCCTTTCGCTGTTCGTCTTTCCGATGCGATCCTCGATTATTTCGCCCGCGGCGGCCTCCCCGTTACGTCCGGATCTCGCTGATCGACGGAACGGTTCCGGCGATCGCAAAACCCCTCGGACCCGCGGTCCGGCGGAAGTCGAGAGCGGGGCAAAGGAAAGCTGCGACAGCTTCGTGCTTCGGACTCGGGGACGTCGCCGGTCTTGCGTGTTCGGCGGAGAAACCGCAGGTTCGAATCTCGAGGCAGCAAAGGGAAATGGAAGCTGGTTTCCGACGTCTCGGGGAACGGGGAAAATTTTTTGCTCCCGTCGTGACGCAGAGCATAAAAAATTTTATCCTGGGAAGCGATCTGCCTCCCCGATTTTTCGTTCCGCCCCCGCCACCCCCTCCCATCCGTCGAAGTGCGAGATTCGCGTTAGCGGAAAACAGAAGTCGGAGACGCCGCACGAATCCGGTCGTGACGCGGAAAAGGCGATTCCGGCTGCGCAGCCGGAAAATGTCAGACGAACGCGGCCGCGAGGGCTTCTGGCTCTTTCGAGCCACCCCGCCCTGCGCCCCAGGTTGCCTTCCCGTGCTTATCTGTAATTACAATTGGCCAGCGATGTCGTTCGAAGCGGGGGAGGGACTCCGAGGAGGACTCCGTTCGGGATGGCATCTTTCGGTCTTGCAAATGAGACTGGGGCTTATAAATTATCCTTTCCGCTCCCGCATCCCTCGGGGTTCATCCGTCTTTTTCCACGTGTCGAGGTGATGGCGGATTTTCCGTTTCGCTCGGGTTTTCCGTTTGAAGCGCCGCGGCGAGCTCTATCGCAGAATTTTCCTTCCGTCCGGCATTTTCCCCCTTTTCTCGCTTCGTGCATCTTCACCGCTTCGGCGACGTGCGTCGCGGCTTCGGCACCGCAGAATCGGAACAATGGCTTACGAAATATATTTCGGGCCCCTTATTTAAATTTGAATAGAAAATTAATTATTGTTAAATAACTGCAATTGGACCGCGTGAAGCGAAACCGTCCGGGCGAGGATCGTCCTCGGCAACGTTGGCGAAACCGTCTCGATCGAGACGTGGAGGCAGAAAATCGGAGGGAAGATCGAAACCGGCGAAAGAAGCAACGCCTGCTGCCACTTTCCCTCGCCGGGGACCGCCGAAGTGTCACGAGTGAAAAAAATCCCAAATTAACGTGTTCAAGGTCAGGTACATTGTCAACCGCTGCCTCGGAACTCGTTTTGCATTCATTTGGTGACCGCCTTCTCCATTCCTCCGGGGAAGTGAACGCCGATTCACCTTCCGCAACGAGAGCGGGTGCCCGACGAGCGCGAAAGGCTTCGGCGGTTTCCCGCCGGCTCCCTGCAACTCTCGGAAGGCTTGGACGTCCATTTTTAGCCAGAAGGACGGCTTCCGCGGACGTCCGACTCGTAGCAGGCGTCCTTACTTCTTGTCCTTAACCAAAACGGTCCGCGGCGACGCTTCGTCACGAGAAAAAAGTGAGTTGCGCTTTTGCACTTCGACATCCCACCGCCATCGCGGCGACTAATAAAATACGCTTCCAAGGCCGAGGTGGAAAGCGCGGAGGTCCGGCAAAAAAACCTCCTGCCCAAAGCGGGTTGCGTTAGGTTCGCGTTAGGTTTAAGGCGTGCCACGCTCGTCCTGCACGGACGACTCCGGCGTCGGGAAGCGTCCCGCCTCTCCGCCGACCGCGGCGGATGGAAGCCGCGGACTCGCCGCGGGGAGGCCTTTGTCCGTGTGCCGTAACGGCGGGAAATGGAGAAAGACCGATCGACCGATTAATTAGGCGACACAGCGAGATCGAGTGTGTCCACCAAAGACAAGACTCGGAATGCCAAGGACGGTGGAAGCATGCAAACGAGGCGACATTTAATAGCGATCGTTTGTCGGTGTTTCGATCGGCCCCGACGACAAAGGGAAAAGAACGGGACAAATTGATTTCTTGTGACACGTCGAAGGAAAGGACTTTCGCGGCGCTCCCCGAGAAAAGCCCGACCGCCGGAACCGGGAAATTTCCGCGGTGCGGGAGGAGAGCGCCTCGTCGCGCACTTCCGTCCTCCATTTTGAAATTTGAAACTTCGATTTTCCGGTGGGGAACGGCGAGTGCGAAGCAGCAGCGGAAGCTTCCCGGTCAGCGCCGGACGGAACTTCGCACGGATTTTCGCCTCCGGCTCTCGCTCCGAATCCTTTACGAGCCGTCGAGATTTACGCCGCCCCGGGGATGCGGAGCGAGCGTTCGGAGAAGCTTCCGAAGGGAGAACGAGAAGGCTTCGGGACCGAAAGAGGAGACGGCAGCGTTTCCCTTTTGCCTCGCATCTCGGGACTTTTCGCGGCTTCCGCCGGGGGGGATTTTCGGGTGCCTGGAAGCGAGTTTGCACGAAGTTCGAGTGACTGAAATTGACTTTTTCTTTTTTTTTTCGTCGCCGTTAAAATCAATCCACGAGGCAAGTATGCAAAATGCCATTTTCCATATTCCATCATCACGCCCGTGCAGGCGTAATTATGCCGTAAAGCACTATAATCATATAATTTTGTAATTATGTAGTTAATTATCGGCGCTAAAATTTTTTTTATTCGCGGCTCGATTTGGCGGCCCGCAACGCCATTGATCGAACGTCGATCACGATCAGGAAGCAAAGTTCAGACAGGGAGCCCCCGCACGATTTTCCGCAACGGGAACGGAAAGGCGGCATCGTCTTTCGTCCCCGAGGATCAGGGAGCGCTCCTGGTTAGCAACCGCAATATCTTCGCCAAACTAGTCGACGGGGACTAAACGCCGAGTAATGAATGAGAAACGAAAGCAAAGCGACGGGCGTTCAACAAATGATTCAGAAATGCTGCTGGAAAAGAAAATTTTGGCAATAATTTGGAGATGTCGTATCGCTGGTCACGAGCTGGAACTCTTCCAGCAGCAAGATGCAGCATTTCGCCCTGCAGTGCCATCCTCATCCCTTTCGCATTTCGAAATGCCTTGGATGGTTTGCAAGGGGGAGGGGGTGCGCGTGGGAACAACGAAGCGAACGATTGGAACGTCGTGGCTCGGGAGGAGGAGGGGTTTGATATCGAAGCGGGGACCAATGACCCGGTGAGTTCTCAGATCGGGGGAAGGGGCGATCCAAATTGGGGGAAATGCGTCCGCTACTCGAACATGCCCCGCCCCTTCTTCCTCTACGCGAAATTGCGGAAGTCGGAAAGTGCTCTCGGATCACCGCATTTTGGCCGCATGCCCCCGGCGGGATCTCTGACCCGGACCATGCCACACGGACGCGGAGGCGTCCTACCAGTCGGTCCCTTTTCCGTTCGTCTCCCGTCCGCAGTCTCGGCGTTCGATTGCTTCACCTCCTGCTCTGTCAGCGCACAACCAGAGGAGTAGCGGCCCAATACGACACTGGGAAACAAATGGTAATTTCAACTAAAACCTGAAGTTGCATGGGTCGACGCACTTCTCCAGGATCTCCGAATGTTTTCGTGTCGAATTCTTTTCGAGTCCGGACCTTCCCCATTAACCTCCACCGTAAGGGTTTCGCTTTCGACGTCCGCTCGCCGAGCCCGAATCTCGCTCCTTCGAATATCCGGCGGTGCGTCGATTTCCGCGGGACGCCCGCTCGTCCTGCTTCGACTCCCCACGAGTCCGACTCGCGCCTTTTCTCGATTTTCCTTCGGATGGCGCTGCCTCGAGGAACGAGCATAAGTCCGCCTTGCGTGATCGATAGCGGGAACTTGGAAGGGAACAGCAAGTATGTAAATGGAGAAGGGGATGTAACTTTTCAAGGGTTGAGAAGTGAATTAATAAAAGAAACAGGGAATAAAATAAATGCGAGTCGGTCGTTAAAAAGACCGTTAAAATGTGCACGAAAGTCATTTTGTCTGTGAATTCGGCCCCCAGCGCATAGGAAAAGCGTTTCCACGTCCGAATTGGAGTTTTCCGCGGGTCCCGGTGCCGCGGCTCTTCACCGCCGCCGTCAGCGAAACGCGGCCGGTCACAGCATCATTTCCAATTATTACTTATAAAACTGAGCCGTGCATGCGACAGCACGCGGAACGAACATTTCTGACGCGATTAACGGACCGCAGAATAAAAATTAAAGTTTCGAGGGAAACGTCGAGGAGGGAGTCACAAAATACGCGCAAGGATAATTTTTTTTTTTTTTATTTCTCGAAGACGACGGGACATCGGGGAGCCGGCAGAACGGCGGAAAAATCTCGGAAAGTAAAGGAAAACGAGAAATTTTCGAAAGGTTTTAAAAAGGAGGAAAGCGCCGAGGACAAGCGCCTCTTGAGCGGATCTTAACGGGACCGCTTTGGAAATTCCAAAAATCGCGACGCACGAAAAACGAAATTTGCATTTTTACTGGCTCCCCGTCGCCCATGCAGAATTTCCCGACTCACCGATGCCTCCGAACGACGATCTTTTGCGTCTCTTCGCTGCCAAAACCGCGGGAAGGCGACAGCGCACACTTTCGGTTTGCGGGAAGCAGCGGCGGATTTGCGGGGAGAAAAACCTCCCCCGAACAATTTACGGAGGTTTTTATCGAAAGCTTTCGCTTCAAGTTTTGCATCGTTTGGAATTTTACCTCGGCGCTAAAAGCGTTTCGACCGCACTTAATCTCAAGAAGTTCCGCCCGGGGAAAATTCCGCAAAAACTCGATATCGAAACGGGGGAAAAAAAAATAATTCTTTCCGAAGCTGTTGAAACTTTCCTCCTCCCTCACTTGCCTCGGGGAGCGATCTCGCAGCCCCTCCGGCAGTCCGGGAGCGGAAAAGTTAGTGCCGGAAACAGAAGGAACCGGAGTTGCTCGTCTTTTAAAAGAGTTCGCACTTTCGAGATTTTATTTCCGGAAAGGTCCCCGCGGCGAAGGGACGAGCGGGAGCGGAGATCCCTCGATCCGGTCGGGAGGGGCTGCGGGAATTGCCCCGACGAGGTTTCAGGTCGGGTAACCCCGTGCGAAAACCATCTCGGGGTCGTCCGAAAGGACCGCCCCGGCTTTTGTTAATTAATCGTCCATCTTGCAAAATGGCGACCGAAAGTTTCGAACGTTTAATTTACCGGCTTTAAACCGTTTATGAAATGATCAAAGTGAATTTTCACTATCCGGAAATGGAAATCGAACGGCTTCCCTTTCCGTCGAAAGGTGGATGATTCGAAAGGGATTCGGGGGGGGTAAAAAGCTCGAATCGAGAGGGATTTGATAATTCACGGTCTGACCGAGCTCGAAAAGCTTTCCCGGGGATCCGATGCGAGAACGAAGCAGACAACGGAAAATTTTCCCCGTTTCCTTCCATTTTCGTCTTCGAACTCTGCGCTTCTTCTGCCCCGTGACGTCATGCAGGCTGTTCCTTGCCATTGCTCCGCCGTTTCGTTAAATATTTACCGAATTTTTTGCTTTTTCGCCCCTTCCTCCTCACTTTTATGACTTATTTTTTAATTTAAGCATTTTCCGAACCGGCCGCCGTTCTCCCTTCCGTCGAACGGCCCGCCGGATTTTTCGATTCCCCCTCTCCGCGAGGAAAAAGAGCGGCGTTCTCTCGCGATTTTCGTAACCACTTCAAGTTGCCGACAGTTATTACGTCCGCTCCCGGCGGAATGAGAAAATTCTCCGGCAGATGAGGAAGTTTTCTCCAAGGCGCAAGAATCGGTAGGTCCTTTTTCGGCCGAAGAAAAAAGAAAACCATCAGGTAGTTTGAATAAGGGGAAATAATCCTTCTAAAATGATTCATTGGAAGAATTCGCTGCGACCGGTAACGCGGTTGGGTTAAAGTTCGGCGCCAATCGCGTGAAGGTAAAAACCTTTTGCTCTTTTTTTCCGCAGAAAGAGCGGCAGACACGAACCTTTTCTTGTGCGTTCGGCGGCCAGCGGACCTCCGCACAGGCACGGCGACATTGTTCGGTGCATTAGCATAAGAATGCTTCCACTTTTTTTTTTTTCGAAATCACTTCCGACTTTTTGTCGGGTTCTGTGATTTCTTTGGGGTTTAGTGCCCTCGACCGCGGTCCTGGTCAGGCGCCCATTTCGATTCAGTGCCATTATTTTCTTCGATGATTTATTTTCCCACTTAGGAGCCAGCGGAAGACCGCACCTTTTCCTCCCCCGGGGACGGATGCCGGCGATTAACAACTACGAGCCCGTCAAGAGCTTTTAAAAAAGCTTTCGACTTATATTTCTCGACTGTTACAAAAGAGGCGAATTTAACTTTGATAAAGAAACCCGAATGCTCGTTTCCGCCGGAAGGGGAGGCGAGAAGGGATTTTTTTTTTTTTTTTCAACCATGCGAGAGGAATCTTCGAGGAGCTTTTCTCATTCCGTCAAATCAAAGCCGTGGAAAATCTCATCCTTTCAGACGACGATTCGGAAGATTTATTTTACGCGGGGAAAATAACGCTCCGGAGCTTTTCCGCTATCCGCGCTTCGGGGGTTCCGGATCGACTGCCTCCGCCTCTCGATCCGTAGATGTTAACATGCGATCGAAGAGTTCGCGAGGCTCCCGCGATAACGACCGCTCCGCTGCGACGGAAATGCGGTCGGCGAGTACGAATCGCACCTCGTCACTTCCGGCGTTTATCCCCGCCCCCGCCATTTCGGAGCGGCGTCCGATGAGAAGGGGGAAAAATTTCGTAAATGGGGAGGGGTCAGAGCCGAATTCCGAGAAATTACTGAAGAATGCCACTCCTCCCGCGTCCGGATCGGAATCGGGAAGTTCCGCATTGGTCCTGGATCGGGATGTGGCGGCCGACGAAGGAGTGGTATACTTCCCCCCTCCCCCGAGGGGGGGGGGAAAAGGTAAGGACCGAAATCGTACCGAAAATGTCTCCCGAAAAAAAAAAAAAGAGGAAAATGACACACGTGAAGGGACCACGTGTATCGTGTAAATAATGAGATTATCAGGATTGGAAACCACTTCCAACACAGGCGCACTGGAGACAGGCGGACTGACATAACAGGTATTTAAGACGAATAGTATTGATATTAATTAAAAGGTCGTTAACTCGTGGTGCCACATATCAAAACGGATTACAAACCTTTTTCTTATTATCCGGATTTTTATTTTTTTCCTATCCTCTAAATTTTCCCCGAGGACGAGTCGGCGAGGAGGAAATTCGCCCCGTTTTCCACGAGGGAAATCGCCGATTTGCGCGAGGAGGCCCCGCGCTATTCCGCTCGGCCGAAAAGGGAGCGAGCGAGAGGGAGAGAGCGAGAGTGAGAAAGGAGACGAGGCGGGAGAGAAGCGGTCGGAGCGAGAGGGAGAGAGACAGAGAATGGTACTGTGCGAGTGTGTTTATGTGCTATCTACTCGGCCACACTCCATCAGTCGTAAACTGACTTCGCAATAGACGGGAAAGGAGATTTCGACGCTTTTCACCGGGGTTTTTCGCGTAATTTCTCGCCGAATTTTTCGCTTTGCCTTTTCCTTTGGCGCGGAATCCGGAAGGAAGGGAAAAGGAAAATGAAAATCTCCGCGAATTAATTGTCGACGAAATCGGAAGGGAAATTTCTTTTTCGGTCTCCTTTTTTTTTTTTTTTTTTTTTTTTTCTACCTTTTGCGTTTTTCGTTTTTACGGACTTTTCCGCAAATGTGCTGCTCTCGGGCGTCGGATTGAGGATTTCTTTGCTTTTTTTTCTTCTCTTCTTTTCAATGCCATGTCACACGGAAGCCGTCGAAAGTCCTTCGCCTGGCCTCGCAGCGTGAGTAGACAAATTATTTTCCAGTTAAAAAAACCGGAAAACGGGAAAAGTTTTCCTTCGACCGGTCTCCGGAGTCCGCATCCGGGTGCGGAAACGCGACCGGAGGGAAGCAGAGGAAGCGGTTGGCGGCGACTCGGACGCTGGCGACCCGGCCTTCGGGGACGTCTCCCCGAGATCGGATCGCTTAAGGTTGCCGCTTCCTTCCGGCAGCGGAAATCGAAAATTTTTCCCCGAAGGGTGACCGCGCCATGGCGGCACGCACCTGATCGGAAATTCCTGCGCCATTATCTCTCCTCTCCAACTGCTTCCGTCTATCGTTTCACCATTCTAGCCTCGGAGTCGCGTTTCAACAGTTGGCGACCCTTCTCACGTTCCGCGGGAGGTGCGGATTCCCCGCCGCGGTTTTCGACGTCTCAGGTGCGGCGCCGATCGTCGGCGCGAAAATTCCTACCCCTGCGACCCGGGTGCGCGCGGCTCCGAATCGAATTATGGAAATTCTTCCCCGCGCGGGGGTTTTCCTGCGGAATGCCGCGGAGCTTCCTTTCGCGAATTTCCGATCGAAATCGCCTTTCTCGGGCTTGTTTCACGTGAAAGGTTTCCGGACGGAAAAGGTTCTCATTTCGGGGTGAGAGCGATCCTCCCTCCCGCCTCCCCGTTTGGAAAACCGTCGACGGGTGACGGTGGCCTTAAAGAAATTGTTGAGTTAACCTTTAAATTGGCGGCTGACTCTTCAAAGCCGAATCGCGACGGGCAATAAATAAATTGAGCTTCATTATCGAACTTGCCGGAGAGGACGGCCGTTGCGGAGGGAAAAACGGTGGCGGGGCAGGTTCGCTCGTTCGCGGCACAAGGTGCGACGGAAGTCGGCCCGCAGCGGGAGTCGACGGTTGCAGGCACGGACGGAGGACTCCCATTTCGGGACGAAACGGAAGTCCGCGGATATGAAGAAAACGCTCCTCGAACAATAAAAGATCAAAGCCGCCGATGAGAAAAAGTTAAAATAATCAAACTTGATGAATTGGGCGACGAAATTTGGTGGAAAAAGCCGAGTTTTCACACCTCCGTCGGCGAGTAAATATTGAACGTTTTCCTCGGGACCATCTCGGGGGTGGGTCCCGGGACGCGGCGCTCCCGGATCCCGGCCACGAGGCGGATGCATGTCTTGCGTCTATTTTAATATCCCGCCGTGTGACTCATGTGACCGTAATCTCCTTTCAGCGGGAAAACATGTTATTCACTTCCATATGTGAACTGCGTTAAAAAGCGCTCCGTTCGGCAGATGCTCTCCCGCGAGGCGTCTTCACGAAGTTCTTCCCTCCACCCCGCTCCGCGCCCGCGACACCTGGGCACCCCCCCGCGTCCCGTCGGGGGCGGGGCTCGAGCGCCCGAGCCGTCTCTCGCCGGGAGCCGCCGTCGGGTGCCGTCCGGAGGGCCGGGAACGCCGCTGCTCCCGCGGCCGTCAACCGGGAACGAGTCCGCGTGCTCCGCCCCCCTCCCCTGCGACGCCGGCGGGGGAACTTCCCCTCCTCGCCCCGGACCGAGAAAAGCGAGGAAGGGGCGGTCGGTCGCGGGTCCGGCGGTGGGCGCCGTCCGCACGGGTGCCGCGTTCCCGCGGACGAGAAGGCGGTGGCAACGACCTTGAGAGAGAATCGCGGATCCGAGCGAAAAATTCGCGGAGGTCATCGAAAAGCGAGGAAACCGCGACGGAAGTGTTCGCTTTCAGTTTTTTTTCCTCGTTTCCATGGAAGTTGTAAAGTTACCGGGGCGCTCGTCGCGGGTTCTCGCCTCGCGGGACGCCCGCTTTTGCCGCTTTCTTTCCGGGGAGAGGGAAATGTGAAAGTTTCCGGGGAGCCGAATCGCGTTTCAGGGTCGATTACAATTTTTCTTTTGGCACAGTTGCGTAATGCGCGCCTAAATGATTTATTATGCCCGGTTTGATTAATATTAATTCATTCCAAATTCTAAAGAGAATTCGGGCTCCGAGCGCGTCCTTGCTGGTTTTTTGCTCGCAGCCTCTCGGAAGATTTTTATCTCGTCATCCTTCGCCGCGCCTGCCGGACCGTTCGAAGGCTTCCGCGTCCCGGCCGCGGCATTCCCTTCGGCGTCCCGGAAAAAGCGAGGAAAACGGGCTCGGCGATCGGTCTCCCTCGAACTGTGCCCCTTTGCATCCGACGGGTGGGGGATGGGGGAGCGAGAAAAGTTCCGGCGAGGGTAACACAGAGGGAGGAATGTTTTTGCTCCCCTCACCCCCACGTCGCTCCCCCGACGAATCCCGAAAATCTCCGGTTTCGCAAATGAATCGGCAGTCGCGGTGACGGCTTGCCGGAGCCCTGTGGGAAAGTTTCGTGATGCGTCGTCGTGCGGAGCGAGGCCTCCGCGATGACGTGCGGGCCGAGAGACGATCGCAAGACGTGGAGCCGTCACTTCCGGCTGCGTTCGTCAGTCCGCCACCGTTCGGAAGCCGGCGACGGGAAGGGGTGGAGGAATCTCCCCGAACGGCTCGTTTCGTTTTTATTGTACCCTGGTCGAAAAAGCCGCGAGAATTTCAAATTTCGAGTTTGGATTCCGACCGAGACTGCAACGGACGAATTTTCAACGTGTGGCTTTACCGACCCCGTCAGCGTCGGGGCGCTATTCCTCCTTAGGCCGAAGGGAAGCTGTCGGCCGCCTGCTTCCTTCCGGACGTTGCGACCTGCCCGCCGTCGTCACTTCCTCGACCTTCGCGTGAATCGGTTTTCCTCTCGAGCTCCCCGATGGGTCAACATTCCTATCGGAGGAGTAAAGTTCGCTCGAACTGTCTTTAGCATGTGGTTCGTGATAACATCTCACAAAAGGTCAGCATTCCTCGGTTCAACGTCATTTCATTCAAAGTCGGGCCTTCGGGGAGCATCGTCCGGTTGCTGCCCGGAGGAGCGCGGAGGAGCCTCCTCGAAGGCAAACCCTCGGCTTTTCTCGTCTTCCGGCGCTGCCAACCTTTTTTCGCCGGCCGAGGAACGCCTTTTGATAAAGCTTTGCTAATTGGGTTTTTTTTGCGGAAGATGATAAGAGAGTTTTATTGCTGCATACAAGATGGCCGCCGTTTTTTGCCGTCGCCTCCGATAAGATAGCAAAGCCGAGGTTTTCGCGGGTTTAACGTCGAGCGATCGCCGTCGTGCGGACCTCGGCGCCGCACGGTCTCACTTCTTCCGGGATGGATTTCCGCGGACGACGGGGAACGAAATCGTCGGCGGATCGCCTCGGAGGTGGCGTCGTCGCTCATCGCGATGCCGCAGATAAGACTTCCGTGGCCGCCAACCGTCGATTTTGCCGTTTTTTTTTTTTTTTGCGGATTTCGCAGCAACTCGCGGAGGCGTGGACGAGCGGATAATTTTCCGCCGTTTTTAAAACTGTGGTGCGGCTGCTCCCGAGAGTGATGCGCGATCCATTATCGCGCTTAGTGCACGATTTTCCATTATCTGCTCTCCGCGCGTTTATCTGCGGGCCCGGCCGCCTCCGGTGAACCTGAGCGCCGAGTCGACTCCTCGACCGCGAAGACGTCGAGGACGACGAGCCGAGGGTCCAAAGTCCCCCACCGGCTGTAGCGCCGCGGAGCGAGACACCCGAAGCCACGTGAAATTCAACTTCTTTTTTTCGAAGTTGGCTAAAATTACGTTTAATCGACCTTGACTCCGTGAATGTGGAAGTACGTACCTGCAGTGACCTTGGGAGAAGCATCCTGTCCTTGTGCGGATCGATGCGCGCGGTTGCCGCCGGCGATCCGGGGATCCGCCTTTTCCGAGGAGGCGTCCCGAGGGCTCCCCTGCCGCCGGGAGTGGGTCCCGCTGTCCCGCCCCGACGGGGGTGACCCGAGCTCCTTTCCTCCCGAAGCGAAACAAGTTTGATCTTTCCTCGCAACGGATCTCGTTTGGCAGGCCTCGCCTCGGAGTTTAATCATTTCGTTAAAACAGGTCGGACTAACAAGACGCATAAATATTTCGATGAACGCTTCCAGTTAATTATTACTGAATTCCCTTCGCCGCATGACCTGTTTTTTCCTCGGAAGAGCTGGAGGAACGCTCCGTGATCGCTTGACCTTTCCCGTCCTTGTCTTGCTCGTTCGGGATCCCTTCGACCAGCCTTGGCACTGCCGTTTTCCCATTCGAAAATGGGATGCGAAACGGGGGCTCGCAGACGTCTGCCATCACGACGGCGGGGTTGCGGCCTTGAGGCCAGCGAAGGGTGCGACGAAGACAAAAGCAAAAATAATTGCAGGCGCTGCCGCATGGCCAACGTTTTCCGTGGATAAATTCCCGGAATTTTACCGCGATTTAACGATAATTCGGGGTACGGTTCCCGGAATTCGAGAATAACGGTTTTGTCAAATTTCCGAGAATTATGGAGGTTTTTAACAAGAAACGACTGGCCATTTCCCGGGAACTATGTCGAAATTCCCGGAATTTCTTTCTTGTTGCATTATGATTGGCGAGCGCAAAACTATTTGGTTCTTAGCTGGAATCTTGCTGCGGTTCCTCTTTCTATTCCTTTTCGATTTAGCTGCGGGATGGAATAAAAAAAAAAAATGTAATAAAAATTCGTATTATCCTCGCGCGTTGAAAAAAAAACATTTTGGAAGCGGATTTATTTTGGTCTCAACCTTTTTCTACCTGCGACAAAAAAGATCCAGCTCGATAAAAAAGATGCGGAGAAACTCGGAATTTGTACGACTCTAAGGTATCCTCAGCAAATCCTTGACGCGGAACCTCTTCGAAGATGCTGCATTCCGTTTTCGCGTTTTCACATTGCTGAGAGAAGGTTTTGGTCGCGGAGGGTCGGCGAGCGCTTCGAAACGGGAAAATTCTGCTGCATGTGCTGACCGCCGGCGCAAGCGAGTGTTACCAACTTGAAATTAGCGCCACGTACGGTTCCTCATTACCGCAGACAACCTTCCATTCCTTACCCCCTCCTGGTTGCTCCCACTATCCACGTGCCTCCGATTCCTTCTGCTCTTCGCGGCTCTTGTTTCACGCGATTTTGGAATCGAGCGCTTCTTCCGGTTCCGTCGGATTTGTCACCGAGTCTGAACCAATTGCCGGGCACGATTTCGTGCTCTCGTATCCCGCAATCCCAGTTAGTGTGGTCTAATTCGATCTGATGCAGCGGATTTGGCACGCTTCGCGCGGTTTTCCCCGATGATTCGTTTCCACTCCGCTTTGTGACTCGACTTTCGACGGGGAAAAGCTAAGCGGCCGTCCGCTTCGTCAGCGCAAGGAAGTTTATCGGAGATCGCGGCCGAACCCGCGCTGACGGCCGCTGCCGGGAGTCCTCGCGGGGGAAATTGAAAAACCGATCGGATTTCCAAGCCGAAAGTCCGGCCGGACCGGACTCGCATCCGGTGACATTTCCACCCGGGTGACTCCGACGCTCACTTCCTATCGACATATGGAAAACCGAATCGATTTTTTCACTTCCGCAGGAGCGAATTTCCCCTTTCGAACGTTTGACTCCGTGAACCCGCAATGGCGGAGTTTCCGACTCTCCATTTTCCAGATTTCCCATTTCACGAGTACAATCTCTGGTCGCTTAAACCGTAACCCAAATTAAAACCCACTTTTTGACCCGAATGTTGGAACTTTGAGGTTAAGTCGTACGTGCGCCGAAGGGGATGCGAAAATCCTTCCGCGAAGCTTCTCCCATTTGCTTATTAGTTAACCTCAAAATACATAAAGCATCGAAATAAGGAGAACGTTTCCATTTGCAAATCGACGCAAATTTTAAGGGCGGTGCTTGAAATTTTTTGCTTTACGTTCACCCTCATCCCCGCCCGACAGTGGTTGGCCGCATAATGGATCCTCTCACCTCTTTCTTCCGATCCCCGAACCTTTCACAACGAACGTTTTGTGCCGTTCCCGGCGGAATCTTTCTCGTAACTTTCCTTTGTCGCCGTTCTTGCGGAAACCCCGCTGAAGCATCGATTGTAGGAGGCACCCGCTCCGCTGCTTTTACGAAATTATGAATCGCCTTATTCCCGCGAAAAAAAAAATCAAAAACCACCGCTTTAATCCTTGGCTTCATCTCTGGCGGATTCCTTTCAACCCTTGAGCCAATGTGGCAGGGTCTTGCGCGAGGTGAAGGGAGACCCGCATAACCCCCGAACGGTCCGCTTCCCTCATCGCTTCTCGAGTACCGTTTGAAACGGAACCGTCGACGCCCAGGAGGTACGTCAAGTATCAACCCTTCTCGGAGGATTCCCCGTTCGTCGGGAACGTTTGGATGAATGCGAATTCGTCGATCCGAGGAACCTCGGCAGCGTGATCTGAGGCCCTCCTATCTCGGGTCGCCTCGCCCGTCAAAGTTCAATCCATAAAATATTTCAATGTTAACACTCTCCCAATTAAAGAAGTGAAGCAGATAAAGGAATAAGTGCCGGTGATGGCAATGTCGGAAACTTTTGCGAACGTTCCAGAAAAGCACTTGCAAAGATGGATTTATCTGAGGCTTCCGATGGCTCCTTCGAAATTCCTTCGGGACTCAGTCGGTGGTTCGAACGTCCAGAAGGGGACGGGCATAAACGCTCGCGTTCGATCATCATAACGCGCAACCACTTATAAGAATATCATTCGGATACAAAATATTGCACCCCGTGATCCGGGGTGTCGTCGAAGGCGGGTACAGAATGTCTTTTCCAGGGCTCCTTCATTGGCTGGACAAATGACTCTTTACCCGCACTTTCTTTCACTTTTGAAGTTTATTTTCACGTAGCAAAGCGAAACTTTCCTTCTCAAGTCAGGTGCGAAGGTAACTTTCCGCCGTCTTCTCGCATAAATAACAAAAGAATCTCATAAGGTTGTGTGCACTCATAATTTTTCAAGTGAACTGTTTCAACCGCGAAGGTCTGCAAGTGCAAGCCATTGGGTCGGGCCGTCTTCCTGGGGGTGATATCAAACTGTCGGAGGGTTAACGCTGCGGTCTCCCGAAGGGTCATTAATTTTACTTGCGGGACCACCCGTGTAAGCCCTCACTGTGAAAAGTGCTTTACCCCATGCATCGACGTTGGAACCATCTGGTTTTTGGTATCCGATACAAATTTCAGTTCCCGCGCTCGTACTCGAGGGTGGAACGTTTCCGAGCTCCAACATTCCGCAAACTTCGGACACCCGAGGAGAGACAACCCAAAGGATACGGGTTCACCCTTCCACATTCGAAGTTTATTGCAGACGAAAGGACGTCCCACGGTGGCCGCAACGACCGGTCCGAAGCATGTCATCAAGCAAACGTCTGTGTCATCTGCTCCGTCTCTCCGTTTCCTCCATTAAGCAATTAAACCGAGTACTACCCGGTTTTATTATCCGCGTGGCTTTTTTTATGACGGTCGCCGGACGTTTATCATCTGGGTTCGGTTCAATCGGGCCCCGCCCCTCCCCCCCACCCCCCCAGATCACGGCCCCTTTAAATGCTGTCGCAGCGGAACACTTGCCGATTCTTCCCCCGGGGGAGTCAAAAAATTTTAATGGCGGAGGCAAATTGTAAATTCCGACAGCGGTTTCAGTGGGGAACGTGCATTCGAAGGCCTTTTGTAAACAACCTTCCGTTTCATTACATGACGGAGAGAAGGCTTTTGTATGCTGTTTTAATTATTACACTGCCTGGTTTCAATTAGCCTCTCCATTGATGCGGGTCGAATCAGGTGGTAGGAAACGGTGGGAGGGAGAACGGGGTCGGAGGAGTACGTTAAAGCGGAAACGGTAGCGCGATTCTTCCGGATGACTTCCCTCGGGAAAACTTTCCGTCCTGCCGTCCGTCGATGGTCGGCGGCAGCGGCGGGTACGATCCCCTGTTTTGATGCAAAAATACATTCTGCCGCATGAGAAATACTGTCGCTGGTAACGCCCGCAACTTTTTCATTTGGCTGCGGAAGAATTCCCATTTGATTCAAGGCGGAAAAAAAAAGAGACGGAAAAGAACGAGGAAAAGGTGCGGAAAAGGCTCGAAAAAGGCTCTCGCGACGCGGTATTAAATTACCCCTGGAAAATTTCAAGGTCAATTAGGGGCAGAAAGGCGAAAGTCCGAGATTCGTCTTGTACCTTCCCATCACCTCGAGGACGGATGTCTTTTATTGGTCGAGACGGGGGCAGTGGGAGGAGCGTTTCGAGGTGTTCGGAATTTGAAATTGCTGATTGGTCAGCATCGATCGGGCATGGTTCCGCAGCAGTACTTTCGGCCGTCGGCGCGGTCCCCCGACGTGACCGTTGGCCCGCACTTTAAGGTTCAGTCGAACTGCGTCACTTCGACTCAACTCTCCTCTGAGCGTTTAGGTTTTGAGAGCGGGATCGCGTTGTTCCGGAGCCTGAACTCCGAGTTAAATCCATCGACCGCTGGAAGTGGAAAGCCGAGAGGACACGTCTTTATTTCTGTGGAAGATCACGGTGCTCGGCTAAATGCAGACCTGCAGCGATAACCGAAAACCATAAAGATTCTCCAAGTTTCCGATTTACCATTCTGTTTAGCACTAGGTGAGGTTTGGATCTTCCTTTTCCGCGGGAAAACCGAATCTACTCAGGTGAGGAATCCAATATTTAGAATATTCCAAGTGCAAGTAAGTTGAGGGCACGGAGGAATCGTAAAATGTCATTCGGAGGGAAACTCGCACTAATTTAATACGATGCGGATTTATCAAAGAGCTCTGGAAAAGGCTCATAAAGAAACCCATTCGCGTAGCGAAAGGGTTGAGGAAGAGATCTCTCACTACCCCTTCACTGGATCACCCGCAGTTGCGCAGACTCCGCTTCCGGCATTAACATCATTCAACCACCTCACGGCCGGTTTTCGTCTCGATTGCCAATTTTTGACCGAAAGCTCTCTCAAAGCAGATCGGAATACCGGAAAAAAAAAAAAAAAATCGGAAAATGTTTCCGTACGAAATCGCGGTCGTCAGACGCACATGAAAAGGAGCACGGGAAATTTGGGAAATTGAATGAAAATCGCATTTCGGGTTTTAAAAAGGTTTGCAAAAGTTCAAAAGTAGGTTGGAAAGGGAAAGGAAAACTTTCCATTGGGAAACGGTCAAAAAGCGAGGAGCAAAGTTTTTCGGGATGTCGCTGGAAATTAAACTGTCGTCTCCCGCACGTAAACATCCGGAAACGCATTTGCGCCGAATCAGGTTTTCCTTCGGTCGAGCCTGGTTCCCGTTCGCGATACTCCATTAATTACCGGAAGATTTGCTGGAAATTGCTGCCTCGATCGCGGGGAAAGGCTCTTGCTTCGAATCTTTCATTTTCTCGTTTCTTTGTTTGTTGTTCGAATTTTCAGTGAATAACTTTCAGCGTTTTGCTTATTTTCAACAGTTTCCGCAGCAAACACCAAAACACAAAACATAAAACTTTTCTTCACGTTTCCGTTCCCTCGCGCCTTTCCCGATCCCGGATTTGCCTTTTGCGTCACCCGTTTGTGTACGCAAGCGTTGGCGATGGAAGCGGTTTCCCACGGGGAGAGTCGCCTGCGAGCGACGCGCCCTCTCCCCTAGCGCCGAGGGGACGGTGTCCGCGAGCGCGACCCTCGAAAACCTTTCGGAATCCCGGCGCCGCATCAACCGGGACGCCCCGGCCGCTTGCTTGCCGCGGCCTTAACTGCTCCAATTTCCGCCGTCTTTGAGCCGGTCTGCGACTAACGACCGAGTCGCATTCCTCAATTGTTGCAATTCCATTAATTAAACCGTCCGCTTTGAATCCTGTAACCATTAATCGATCCATGTTGGGTATCCCATTAGTCAAAGACGAAAATGGTTAAATCAGCAAGGCAAAGCGTAGACACCCACTCGAGTTTCCTTCGCCGTAATTTATCTTGCTGCGATACCGGCCCTCCCGGGAGAGGAGCAGAGGTGGTGTGGAGCCAAATAAGGAGCGGTCCGGGGTTTCCTTCCGGGGGCTGAAAGTGGAAGGCACGCGAGAGTCATCGAAGATTTCTCTTTTCGTTTCAGCTGACGACGATGGCGTCACCCAGAGGCGCGCTGCTGACGGCGCTAATCGCGGCGCTAGCCGTCCGCTCGATGCCCTCGGCAACTGCTCAGAGATCGTACATCCTAGGTGAGTTCTGTTTTGACCTTTCCGTTTTAACCGAGTCGATCGCTTTATCTCCTCGGCCCACCTGCGAAGTTAATTACAAGGTAGTGACGTCATATGACCGTCACGTGACGCGGCGTCCGAGTCTCCGCTCCGCGGGATCTCGAACGTGCCCCGTTTTCCGTCAGAGCGAATCCGTACCTGAAGGAGCGGAGGACGCCGGTCGAAATCAGGTGCGTCGTGGCCGGAGAGAAAAAACAACTTAATACTATTATGAGATCAATTAATGATATTTGGACATTCGGAATTCAAATATAAAAAATGAAGAAGGACCGGATGGAAAATGAATTACAGAAAAAGGTACAGAAGTTCCTTGTTACTTTTTTGTTTTACCTGCGGTCTATCCCGTACCTGTGTCACAGGTAAGATTTACATTGACTCGACCTTAAAGGAATGCATTTTAGCTTGCTTTTAAAATGTACCTCGGGGCACGGGTGTCCAACGAAGATCAAGCCCCGGAAAGGAAATTTCATTTTTGTCGAATCCGCGATGAAGCGTCCGAAGCGCTTCCGCCATTTTCCGTACGTCGTCACCGTCGGAGCGACGTTTCCGGTGCGAGTTCGCCGCGTCAACCCCGCTCCCGGCGGGATGCGCAGCGGAGAGAACCGTCCGGGGTTTGATCACCCCTGGGTGAATTAAGGTGCGCACCTTAATGAAGATAACATTAGTTTGTTTTTCAGTTGAAATATTGTTGGTTGATCTTTGCTGTAGGTGCTCGGAGTGTTAAACTCTTAACAAGATAACATTTCGGGCAAGCTCAGCGCGGTCCCCGGCATCTTTGCTGCCGTCGTCGAGGAATGTTTTCTCGAAATGTAGCTCTTGCCACCCGTTGTTAGCCGTCGGTCTCTTTTTTTGTTCTCCTTTTTCATTTCTTTTGTTTTGTTTTTAACTTGTCACAACATTAACTTAATTTCGTGTTAAGAACTCCTTTTCCTTCGAACGAGAGAGATGCCATTGGATTATACCTAAGGAATTTCGGTAACAAAGGGGGGAGGGATCGCTTTGCCCCAAACCCGGGTTCAGAGCCTGCATCCCCATCGACCGTTCCGTTCGGGAGTGCGTTCGCGGGTAACGGCAGAAGCTGGGAGACGTCGAACGGCGTTGCGGAATT
>JAOWBB010005262.1:0-31765 GCA_028565995.1 Ricinus marginatus | reverse complement strand
GCAAATTCGACAAAATCAGCTAAATTTCCCCCCCCCCCCCCCCCGGGTTAGATAACGGTTCGGCAGCGCGGAGGGAAAAATGAAAAATTCCGCGACGTTCGCTGCGGGCGTTCGCGTCCGCGCGGTGAAGACCGATCCGAGGCGCCCCACGTCCGACCTGACGCTTTTCTTTATTTTTTTGCCGCGCCGGAAGAAGTGCGTCCCCAACCGGTTCCCGGCTCTTTCGGAGCAGCCATCCACCGAGTTTCTCTTTTTGCCCGGGATGCAGAATCCGAAGCTTCGATCCCTGTCACAGCGGTCCGGGGTTAACTGCTGGGAAATTCATCCTGTCTCAGCAGTTGACGGTCCTAGCGTCGGTTTTTCCGCCTTTCGCTTTTGCATTGCGGGAAAAGCCGTCGCTTTGAAAGCGAGAAATACGCTTCCCATTTTGATATTTTATTCCGTGCGCGCGCCGAAATATTCGCGACAGCGTTTCATGTTAAACTGTTTTACATGGATAACCATTTAAATACCCGGTTCCGCTTTATATTTATATTTCATTCGAAATTAATTTATTTTCAATGTTTGCCGCTTATAAGATTCCGTGCCGGAACATTTTCAAACTGCGAACTGGGAAATTCGATTGTGGCATTTCACACAACCCCGATCTGCAGCTCCGAAAGATTGTCCCGACGTGCGATACGCATCCCGATGCGGGACACGATCCCGCGGGAGAAAAAAAACTGAAAATATGGATTGTGTGAGGAAAATCCATAAATCAAAAAATTTTTTTGTTGCATATTATATTCCATCCGCTGTGACTAATAACAGGAAGATCAAATTTATATTTTCGAAAGGAATTGTTATTAACTTGGCCGCACCAGGTCGATGATGCCAGCAGCGAACGGATCGGGAAAAATGTGTGGCGGAATCATTTAACTGCTAAAAATATCATTTGAAAATATGAAAATAACGTGCCGATGAAACAACCGTAGGAATACATTTATATATTTTTCCCAGTTCCCTTATTCGAATTGACTACCAGGAGAACCTAAACGTGACGGAACGCTGCAGTCTCCGTTTTACAGACAAGTATTTAGCATATAGGTTTGAGTGCAAACTCGCGCAGCAAGGTTAGTTATCCATATCTGTACCGCATTGTTTACCCATTAATAGCAAACGTTGTCAATATCATAACCGCAATGATTTCTTAACTTTTAATTGATTACATTGAACAAGTCTTGCAATGGTTATGCGCTTCATTGGTGGCCTTTGAATCGGAACCTGGACACATTTTCCTAATAAGAGGACATTGCAAGGTCTGACTCACAGAGGTATAATGGTTCGCGTCTTCGAATGCCTTCTTAGGTTTGCGACGTGGGAGTTGATTCCTTAGTTTTTATGTCGAAAACGTGAACTCGCATAGTACTGCAAGGCGACAGGTTATTCCGACTAAAACGAACTTCATTTTCACTTTTTTTTTTTTAAGCGATCCATTTCAACTGGAGGAGATATGTGAAATTCTGATCTTACGCGTAAGCTTCGCAACAGATAAATTGGAAAAGCTTTGGTTCGCGACATGGTTGGACGACTACATAGCACCGGTCAATTTCGTATAAATTTTCAACAATTTCACACATTTTTGTTAAGTAACCTCACACAAAATAAATATGTCGGCTAAATTGCATTTGCCGGAATGTTTTTAGCCAAAAGTTTTTTCTTTTTTTTTGTCATACGCAAAATGCTGTTGACAAAGAGCTGAATAAGATTTGGCCGCGTAATGTTGGAAAACGCGGGATCTTTGTAACTTCAGTGCTGTTTTGAAGCAGATAAAAACCGTTTCCATCTAAATATTTGTTGCATTCATTTTCCCTTACGTTTAATTTCTGAATGTATTGCTAAGCCAGTGTCACGCAAACGGATTTTAATCCCGTGAAGATATATTGGAAGCGGTGCTCTCACTGTGATACAATTTATGGTTGTATTTCCTCGCCGAAATGGTACCCGGCACCCTTGCGAGAGTAAACGAATGTTACCTTTATTCTGGAAGAATCTCGACACAAATTAATTCCTCGTAACATTTGCAGACAATCACGAAAGAAGCCACACATGAACCGTTTGCCATTGCTGGGAGCATTTTGGAGTTTCCTTCTCTCTCAGAGGCCGCAATGTTAGTCAACGTTATTGTAGTCGGTACGATGCCTTAGTTACACATTGCAGACCATTTTACTTTGCGATTGTTAATTAAATCGCACTTGCGAAAATCAAGTTAGGCAGTTAAAGAAAGGATATCAGGTTTGAATTCAGGTACTTTTTATTAAGTTGCTGAAATTTATGAAGACGGTCGCTCCCTGTAGTACATGCTAAACTGCTTTCCCGGCGACCTTGCACAACTTAAAATCGGAACCGACATACTAAATTCACTTTTCTTTATTAAAGAAGCATGGGAATATTCACGGGTAATATTTACATGGTTGCGCGTGACATCATCATGTATTTTTCTCATTGTTTCCATTGGGGTTTCCGAATGCTAAAATTAAGGCTTTGATATTCGAAATTTAAACATCCAAAAGGAAGATTTAATAGCAACAAAATCGGGGAATCCATAAAATTACTAAACTAAAACTAGATTTAGCAGAAAAAAAAAATTGTTCTGCAGATATTTAGCTTAATAGTCCAATTACTTCGAAATCAAATTATATGTGATGAAAACCTTAAAATTTTATGTAAATTTCTCTTTTTTTTTCCACGGACGTATACTAAACTTAAATTATCTGACCGTAATGAATGCTTCAATAAAAAAAAAAAAAGAAAAAAAATTCAATTAGCTTACATTTTACCAAAAAATCTTAATTTAATCTTACAATTATATTTAAGGAAAGATTTGGTTCCTTGAAGCAAAAGCTAAGTTGTTGAAATATTTACCTGTTTCTTCAGTTGAATGAATAGGCACCGCATGAATTGTTGATATATATATATAGCATCTTCATGTTCATGATCCTATAGCAATGTAAAATAATTACCGTGGAACATGTTCCATAATAAAATTAATTTATTATAGCATGTATGAAAGATCATGAGTATACGAAAATATAGGCTGAAGAATTTATAAATGTAACGTATTGAATGTATTGGAAGATCGCTGAGGCACCGGCAACGTTCCGGAACGGGCTCTTGGTATAACGTGATTTTCGTTGAAATAACAATACCTAAAGGAGCTTCTTTTGGCCTCTTCTGCATTCATCACGAAATGTTTTTCTTACGGTGAAGAAAATGGGTTGCTGAGTATTTATTTTCCTTAAAATACCTGGGGACGAGAGATCGAAGCGTAACATCCATCCACGTTGAGTGTTTTACGGAATGACTTTTGATTTCGTTGATTGCACCGTAAAGGTTGATCTTTTCTCTTCCTTATTGTACAATCATTTTACCTCTTACAGTACGAGCTACATCAAGCCAAATGTAAAATATTACATTCTAGTATGCGACTTTTTTTTTTTTTTTTTTTGGAGCTTCACGTCGCGGGGGAAAGAGCTTTTTCAGCTGGGCGCCGTCAAAATTCGCTGACGGCACACCTCGACAGTATCCTCCAGACTCTCATCAGTTGCTTCGCATTTTCGTCAATGATGAATTTTGAAAACCAGTGTAACCGCTTGGGAAAGTTCTATCTTGCCCAACAAACACCTTTGTCTTCGACCTACTTCCTGTTTAAATATTCATATTGCTATTCTGGGTCTGCCCTAACTTCGATGTATGAATAAGAACACGTTGCAATTAGTAGAAAACTTTTTCTTTTTCTTTTTGCCTCATTACTCGCAGATTTTATTGCTGTTTGTTTTTTCGATCAAAGACGGTACTCCACCATATAGCAAAGTGGTGAAGGTAAGTGGAAAAACTCGAGTGCCGAAGCGTGTTGCCGTAACAGAAATACTGTAAGTGAAAACCCCCGTTTTCTAATGAGATGGAGGAAAATTTCAAAAAATGTTTGTCATTGCTATACTAAATGGGTTTTCGAAGCCCTAAAAACTAATTTATAACCGTGAATAAACACCATTAACAATTAAAACGATTTATCAGTGGATGTTATAAGGCTTTTCGGTATGTTTTGTAGCTTGTTAAACGGCAACAAAACATCTTTAAAATCGTTTTCATCGCGACTGAATATTATTTTTTATATAAAATTTGGATTCGAGTAAAGTTATGAGTTTAAATGCTGAATGTGACTTATCGATTTGTACATTTTTAAAACGAGAATTTTGTCAGGCCGTGAAATTGATCTTCACTTAGGTTAGAAAAAGGCATTTATCCATTGAAATCGTATTCCATATGGGACCTATATATTAGGGAAATTAGTCGCTGTCGTGAATTAGGCTACGGACACCACCCGAATTGAGAGGTGAGAGATCACCAAAGGTCAAATGACCATTTCCCTTTTTCCCTGCATATCACCGACCTTCTTTCTAATTTGTAGGTAATCCCCACGTGATGTACAGTTACAAAAATAAACCAAAAAATGTACATATATATAGTTAAATGAGACACGATATTGGAACTTTGAGAAAGCAGCAATCGTGCAATGAAATTGTGAGTTGGCAAGGGTTACAGCGTCCAAAGCGCCGCGTCAGGAAGACCTACAGCAGGAGATTTTTAAACCTTCCGTTTCTGTTTGCCAAACAGATAATCCTCATTCGCCTTTTCCTTAACATTTGGCAGTAAAACCAAGCAAACCAGATTGATTAAGAATTAATCTCATCCTTTTTATTCTTTTTAATTAAAATTATAATTTCGAGGTGGAAAAGCTCCTTTTGAAAAAATTCCGAAACTTTTGCTAAATCGCAGGTTCTTCGAGAATCCATTTGTTATTAATTGACTTAGATAATTGGTATCGATATATTTTTGCCATTAATGTACAAGAGCAAAAGAAAACTTGATTGTTAAACTACCCTCCTTAGGGAGGGACTCTTTTTCCATGCGGTTATTTGCCGGAAAATGAAATTCGTTTCTAATCGCCACGGTCAATCTCAATTGCTTTTTGGCGCGAATTACGCTGCCAGGTTCATGGTATCATTTAAAACTTTTCAGCATATTAACATTTTACATTCCCGGGTCGCTGACACGAGTCAAATTATCGATCATAATCTGATGTTAACGATGAGATTCGCACTGCGGCCGGTGTAACGACAAATTTTCATTTCAATTCGAGTTTCCCCGTAAGCACCCGCAGCTCCGTCGTGTTCCATCTGGATCCGTCCAAAATTAGGGACTCGGTATCCAGCGCAAGAAGCGGAAAGAATGCATCTTGCTGTCGCTCCAGACGCATCCGGACAATCTTCGTTATGAGTAACTCCGTAATCGGCACCCAACGCTGTCCCAATCTCACATTTCGAAGGCGACGAATCAGCAAACTCAAATATTTCGGCTGCTTAGACCGGCGTGTAAAGCGAGAGTTGCCTGCTCTCGAAAAGCAATTTCTCAGATAATTACCTATTGATAAGTACATGGAAGTCTGAGATTGCATTCGAGCGTGTGAAGCAAAACAATGCGAAGACTGCGCAATGCAGAGCAACTTGAAACGTTTTCGAATTTTTAATTTAAGAGCAATGACTTAAAATGTTTTCCGCGCACCTCGAAGCCGGTTACCTGAACCGATTTCCAGCAACGTTGACGTAGCTCGGTCAGCAGCTTTCTGCCCATGTTTCATCTCGCAACCGGTTAAAGTAGAACACGGTGCATCCCCGGACTTTTTCGTTCCGGTACACGTAAAGGAAATGAAGATGAGAAAGCAACTTTTTTTTTTTTTTTTTTTTTTGTCTGGGATGAGTCTATGAAAGAAATCAGGATTAGGATTCTGGAGTGCTCTGGAAACGTGCCGGGTCACCAGTGTCAGAACTAGATTATAGAGAGACGAGTCTTCCTCTGTAGTTAACAAGTAATCAATATCGTTAGTGTTACCATTATTTTTGATTACTAATACAGCGGTAAACAAGCTATGCAGATAGCTTCGTTTCAAGTTTGAAAAGCTTGATCGGTGATATATAGATACGAATTAAGGTTAATTTTACAGATCCCGACAACTCTTTGTCTGCTCTTATTTTTTTCCTTATAATCTAGCACCATTGAAAAATCAGAAGTAGATAATAACTGAAATTTTCGTTTTACACGTAACACTTTTCATTTAGCACAATCCAGGTTAATATGCAAATTCCGTCATAATAACCTTTAATTAGACAAACGATTTTATCATCCATATTCTACAGCCTCCAAGTTTGCGGTCTCGGATTTCTCATTAAATTTCCCATTAGACATGCATAAACGGTCCCGAGCCTTGACAGGATATTTGTCAAAGTCATTTTCTAAGACAACGCTATTCACGGTGACCAAAGAATACGTGACCGATGGGTAGCGACGGAGCTTCCACTTCGTCATTCGTAAAATCAAACGTCAAAAGCTCCGCGTTTCGCTCGGGGACGGTTCGAAGCTCTTCAAGAGGCTGAAGAACGCCCTGGGAGGGTTCCCGCAGACTGAATCCTTCGATTCGCGGTTTATCGAAGAACGAAGGGCGAGACACTTCTTCGGGGATGACGGACCTGATCGTGATGAAGGAGCCTGAAGGATGACGGGACCGAATCTCCCCGGTCGGAGCCGCGGATGACTCGCGATTGAGATGCGACAGCGGACGAGGTGACACGCAACTGCGGCGACAGGTTTCCGAAATGTGCGACCGCGGAAGGTGGAATCTTTCCCTGCGGTCTCCCGCTTTGCCTTCTTTTCTTTTGCTGCTGCCGTCGCGAGCGCGTCGCTTTCCGACTGTAAGCCGGTGTAAAGGCGGCAGCTGCCCCGTGGGTGGTGGGTCGCGTCGAAGAACGTCAAAATCATTTCCGCGGAACCGCGAAAAAAATCCTTATTAATTTTCTCCCTGCAACGTCAATTCATATTACGTATTCATAGCGTATCTATTTTCGTATTAATATTAATTAATTAAGTCTTTGATATAATAACGCTTCTAATTAATTTTAATTTTAAGTTATGTAATAAATTATACAGAAGATTCGCTGGCTCCTCACTGGAGACTTAGCGACAACCGACTATGGTAATGTTATTTGCCTAATTAAGTTAAACTTATCTATCATACAGAGCAAACTTGCCGAGGAGCGGCCCACCGAATTCGGCACGACGTCTTTAAATATATACACATTTTTGTTTCAGATAACAGTCAGCTTCTGCCACCGTAACGCATTCATTTTCCTCGATCTCGAAGAGGAGATTCACACGTTCGCGATCTCGCAAAATAAAACGACGACACTTCTAACGCAGCCCCGAATTTCCGCGGCAAATCCGCACCTAAAATTTAAGATGTTTAGCGTTTTGGACAACGGCCGAACCAGATTCCTTGACAGTCAGACGAGCGAAGGGAATCGGGCAAAGCAAACGTTGCGGGGAATTCGTCCGTCACTCGACTTTTCCCAGCCTTCGCGGTGAAACGCAGAACCGAACCTTGCGGACGGAGACGTTTCGGGTGCCGGAGGTTCGGGCCGGTTTTAGTGGATTTTCCCCTTGGTTCGGCATTCGGTCTGCATCGCTTCGACCCGTCGCGAATGTCGAAAGACAAACCGAGCGGCTTAATTGCGTCGCTTCGGTCTGGCGAGCACTTGGGTCACATTCAACCCGATAGATGCGCGAGCGACCGCTTAACAAAGACAGAGCTAAAAAAAGCCGAACTTCGTTTTTCCGCGCAAGCCGGGAGTTTCCGAACGGCGCTGCGGCGCGATCGAACCCAACGGGGGGCAAAATACCCAAAGACTCGCAGGGCAAAATTGGGGCAGTTCGCGGCGGCATCCGTCGAAATGCCCCTCCGCTTCTTCCTGGGCTCTTCCGCATTGATTTGCGCACCCCTGCGCCGGAGCTCTTGCCTCAAATTTTAACGAAGCACGCGGGCTTTTGCCCCGGGGACGTCGCCAATCCGACTCTGCTGCCCGAACGCCTTCGAAGCATTCCGCGCCTCCTTCGGAGATGGATAAATTGGGTTTTCTTCGCGCGGGACGGGCTCGTCTAAATCGGCCAAAAATCACC
This sequence comes from Ricinus marginatus, assembly GCA_028565995.1. Classification (NCBI taxonomy): domain Eukaryota; kingdom Metazoa; phylum Arthropoda; class Insecta; order Psocodea; family Ricinidae; genus Ricinus; species Ricinus marginatus. Next base: position 23,716 of record JAOWBB010005262.1, on the reverse strand, counting down.
GTCGGATGAATAATCCGCGCGCGATACAAATATGCATTTACATAAACGAAATGCACTGTTTGTAACAGTATTTTAAATAAAGCCGACCCGCGTGAAATGAAGTTTCGGTTTTTGCTCCATTTGTAAACTGTCATCCAGTATCTTGGGTATATCTTCCGTACCTTTATTTATATTCCGCTATGCAAACCGTATAATTTCTGTTTTGACACGTAACTGCTAAACGATGAGTAAAAACGTTTTAATTTGACGAATTGCGATGTCGCTTTTCCAAGCGATTCGGTTGCATTTTCAAATGCCGAAAACCTGGGCGATACCTAATTGCGCCCGCGTTTTGGGGCGGATTCCCTCTCTTCCTTTTTCTTCTTTTCTTTTTTTTTTTTTTCCAAGCGAAAATTTTCTGCTCGTCCTTTCCGTTTCCCCGTCTTCAGACCGAAAAGGGAAAATGTACGAGGTTTATCTCGGGCATCGCATTAAAATTTTAATTAAGCGCACGCTGTTTATCCGGTCGCTGAGGCGAGCTCAGGCAAGCAAACTGCGCCACCGAAACTGCAGTCCATTAATTGGAGCGATACGTTGGCTGCTTTACGGATCGATTTTGCATGTTAAATAATTTTTTTTTTTTTTCCTCGCTTTCAGAAAAACTACTTTTCCTTTTGCCGGATCTCGACCGAGAAGTTTCGGACCTACCCCCCCCCACCCCCCCCCCCGGCTTGGAAAACCGTCAGATTTTTCGTTCGCCGGCGCGATTCAGGTGCCCCGCACCTTCGACGTTGACGTCTCACTCTAAAATAACGATGACACGATGTTAATTCGAGCCCATTGTTACCCGTTCATCTGGCGGCCAACCTACTTCCGACCTTAGGTTGGCGTACCTGCTTTGGGAGACGTACGTCTCAAACGGATCTTTTCCCGTTCTGTTTTTTTTACGATATCCGCTCGTGATTTCGTATTTTTATCGCACATTCACGGTCCGCAATCACTGAAAACCGCGATTTGGGTTTTACAAAAATGCAAATTTTTGGCGGGCGGTGGAAATTTACGTTGGCAGCAACTTTTTTTTTTTTTTTTCAAACCGACCTTCCAGTCCCGTTCCGGCGCGCGTAAAATGTCGCAAACGCCGCGGATTTGCGCGGACGTTCGTTCGGATCCGGAACAAAGGGATTCGGTGCCGGTTCTCGATTGGGAGAGGCCGGGGGTTTTTACCGCGGAAAAAGAAAAAAGAAAAAACCGGAGAACTTTTACCGCGGAATGAAAATGCGGGGAGCGCGCGAAATTTCACCGCCCGCCGAGGCCGGAGCGATCCCGCCGCCGGAGAGGTTCGGAGGATCCATCTGCTGCCACGACGCCGCCGAGCGATCGTGACCCGATCTCCTCGCCGGAGATCCATTACGAATTCGATCAACCCAAATTTCCTGATCGATTTTTTTTTTTTTTTATTGCCATCACCAGAAAGAGAGCGAAAACCGGTTCTTCGGAGAGATTTCGGGATTGGTCGCCGTCATCTTTCACTTTTTTGTTGCGTTTGGCAAGGAGCGCGCGTGTGGCTCGCGAGGCGCACGAGGCTGGTGCATTACATAAAGAATCCTATTCGCGACAACGTGCCAGTCATTATCTTTTAGCATGCATAAATCAAGCTCGCCGGACCATAGTTAGCTTATTAGCCAAATGCATTAAGTGTCACTATTTAGTGACAAAGTGATCAAAAAGTTGCACAACTTGAAATTGTAATATTATATACGTTCGTCGGTATCGGATCGGTTTTTGCGAACGGTTTCTTTCCGATGCGTTCTCCCGACGCTTTCGCTGCGAGCCCCGGGTGATCTGCCGAAATTTTCGAAAGTGAAAAAAAAAAAAAAAAAAAAAACCCGCGGCGGTTCGTTCCCTCCTCGGGGAACGGGGGCCGGTTTCGACTCGGTGCGGCGTTCGGAACCTCGCCGCGAACGGGACGGCGGCGGGGACTCGTCGTTTTTCCTCTTGGAGCATTTGCGGCGCAATATTTTAGGTTAAAATTCGTTATTCATTTAATAACCGGTACGACCTCCACTTCCACCAAGGTTGCACGGGTGCCCAGGATATTGTGGCGTCTGCGACGGTCCAATTTAGAGCTAAACTACTTTTACTTTATTTCTTCCCCGTTTTCCAAATGCAGAGGAGTATGAAACAGGTGCCCGGCGGACGGGGCCTTGGAAGCGGCGTACGAGATCCGAAGTCACCCCGGAGCCTCATCCGGCGTCAATGACAACCGCTTTGCTCCGCGTCCCACTCGGTCGAGCCGTCTCCTCGCGTCTCGGGAACGGCAGCCTCGACTGGAGGCGACAGCGGGGACCGGCCCCGGAATCCGAGCTCTGACGCTCGGGCGACGCCCCCGGGCGCGGATCGGCTCCTTCCCCTCCGTTCTCCGAGGTCCGCGTTTGCGAAGGATATGTCAGCGAATTCCTCGTCCGGAAGACAAATGACCTGTCGGATGGAAGTGATGGCTTTGAAATGGGAGAATAAGCTAAACAAGAAATGGAATCAATAATAATAATGTTTATCTTGATGCGTTTCCAACTCCCTTGTCATTTTCGTGTACGAAAAGACCGGTTGTATTAACAATTTCGGTTAATACGCGGGATGACACCCAAAAGTTTTTTGAACGAGGTTGACCTCGCTCGGGTTCGTTCCATCATGAGAACTGTAGCGACTCGCTGGAACGTGACATGGAAAAATGTTGCGGATGATCGATATCTCCGGGACGTACCATAACATTTGGGAATCTTTCTCTCCTCGATTCCTCCTCGCTCGCCTGGATGAGGCTGCTGCGCTCCCGAGATGGGAGATAAAGCCGGGGCAGTGCCCATCCGGTAAATGATTCTGTTTAGGATCCAATCGCTGATTTTTATCGCCGGACCGTTTTACGGCGAAAGCGGAAAATGGTTTCAATTAGATTTTATTGAAGCAACTCGGTTGTAAAGTTTGCCGAGAAGCGGGTTCTGGAAGGAGAGGAGTTTGCGGCTCGGTCCTTGATCGTGGCACACCCAGTCCATTTGACAGTCTGAAAGGGTACCCTGCAAAACGATTCTTATCGGTCCGGCGCAGCACTGAAATATCGAGAGATTGCATCTTGACGTGGGAAGGGTAACGCTAAAGGATTTTGTGCAATCGGACGGGCGGCTGCCACGCTGTCCGTGCCCCGGTTCCATCCCCCGGGGTTCGCGCTTCGGGAGGGAAAAACCGAAACCGGGGACTGCTGACCGAGAGATCTCCTTTTCCGAACGGCTCCGGAGATCGTGAATGGGGGGGCTTTTTACTACCAATGTTTTATTACCTGAACGCTCCTCGCAACGTATTAATTCCATTCATAACTCCGAGTCGAGCGCTTTAAGCAACGGCTCCGGCCATAAATCATCGTGCACGAAACTGGTCCGAGGCAACATCGTAAGGCTTGTAATTTTGGATGTCGGTTCCCGACATTCGAGGCTGCTGTCGGTGGCCCGCGGTAAGATATCGGGGCCCGAGAGAAATTCAGGATTTTTCCGCAACGAAACGTGAGAAACTGGAAATGAAATACCCACAAACGCCACATTAATACATCATTAGGTGGTCGGTCTCCGGTGCATTTATGAAACCCGAACGTCAAAACTGTCGGGTACGACGATGCGAAATAAATAAATAAATAAATAAACGAACTTGTTTTCTCCTTTTATTCCGCGCGGGGACCGAAGATGATTTTCGCCTTTTTTCTTCGGCGGTTTTTCCGATTTTCTTTATTGCCCCCCCCCGAGATCGTTACCCAATCGTGGTCTGTCATAATAATTTCTTCTTTCGAGTAAAAACGACGTTTATAAGAACCTCTTAATTCCGATGTGGTCTCCTTCTCCTCTCGGTCGGTCCTGCGATCGCTGCTTTGCGGGTGCATGCGGCAACCATCTTAAGACAATTAACCAGAATATCTGGTAGCGATGTCAATTAACGAAAATTATGCGGCCGTTTGGCTCGTTTTCCGTTTTTCCCAACTTCTTTCTCTCCGCTCGCCTTTTATTTATTGGCCTACCGGGAATGTTGCCGAAGTTAAACGAGGTTAACTGACAGGACGAGGACGAGGATTCTCACGGTGGAAGGAAACCTTCCGGTCAGTGACTCCTCGCCGCGGTTAGTAAACCGCGGCGGCTCCGTCGGGACCGCCTTCCCGCCCGGGAAAAGCTCCGAAACCGGCCGAGTCGAGAAACCGTTTCGAAAGCTCGGCGCAAGCGCCCCGTTCCGCGGAGAAGAGGAACTGCCCCCCGACCGAGGGTGGCTGCCGCTCGATCTCCGCAAGAGGCGACCGCGAAAGAGCGATCCGCAGAGGTTTCACGCAGCGATATCCATACGGCTCACGACATATCGACACGATTCATCTGCGGACGAGTAGCCCCTCGGTGTTTCCACATTCATCTTCCTGCGGACGGTCGTGTCCTTTCCGTCGGAATGCCGAGCCGGCCCGTGTCAGATGAGAAAACCCTTTCGGGAAGTGCATCGGGAGTGAAGCGTGGTAGGAGCGATCGTTCTGTTAGCCTGCCACGATCACGTTCATCATCCCGAAGTCACGATAGCGCGAGGAGATAACGTCCGTTAGATAAACCATTTCTGAGATAACTGAAAATTGACGGATCATTAATAATTAGAATCTTGCGTCGGACAGGTGAAAAACACCGGTTGTAGCGGGCAGCTACGCGGCAAACCTGCTCGCTGAGGGTTGCACTCGCCGACCGTCTCCGGGGTCGTGCAGCCCGCGACGGGACGGGAGGTAAAATCGGGCGGAAAAGGGAAGGCTCCGACCGCGGCAAGGACTTCTTTTCCCCGAGCTCTCGAACCTATCGACCAACACCCAGAAGCGGTCGATTGCGATGGTCTTTCGAGACCTCGAAGTGGAAAGCGGCAAACGAGACGGCAATCGAGCGAGAGCCGGGACAGATTTCAGAAACGGAAGGTCACGCCCGAACAGCGACAAAGAGACTGCCTCCCAATGTCGTTCACTTGTTAAAAATAAGAATTTTCGATTGCGGATTTTGATACGCGATACCCGACGGCCGGAAAATCGTGGAAAGCCATCGCGAAACTATTTTTTCTTTTTTTTTTTTTTTTTTTTGTCGAACACAGCGACGGATGAACGTTCAAAAGAGAAACTGGCGGCGCGTTGAATCTCCGCGGCCGCGTCCTGTGGTCCCCGACGGCGATTTCCCGGATCTGTCGCGATACGCCTTTCGATCTCGGCTGCCGTTCTCGCGGATTCTTGGATCGGAGCGATCGACGGAAGCTTACGGGAAACCTGCGAGGGAAGGCACCCGCAGGAGGCGATAAGTTAGGTATCCCCGCGAATCTCGTCGTCCGCGAGAGGAAAACCTGGGCGTCCCGGCATACAGTTGGGCAGAACGACATTCGGAGATTTTCCTCCGGATCTCGCGTGAAGCGAGCGAAGCGCCTTGGAAAGATTTCCCGGGCGAAAAGCCCTTTCCCTCTGGTAATTGCCCATTTTCTGCCTAAACAGGTTTTCGGACTCCGAACGGATTTATGTAACAACTTTTCAGCTTTATTCTTTCCGCAGTGATGCAAGTAAGAAGTTACTTCATGAAAAAGCCATAACATTAAATCACCCGAGACGACGTAAGAACCCGAAATCAGATCGTCATGAGGGAATTAATGACAAAGCCGGCCGTGCCTGGAATGGAATCACGTACCCGATTCCGGTACCAAAATCACGGCGTTTGCCGTTCCCAATTAATGTTAATAGAAAAATTATAATCAATAACAATTAGTTTCGAGGCGATCGATTTCATTATCCGATATTGAGTCTTTTCGCTGAGAGCGGGACGCGGAGACAGCTCGCATGATCGATTTGCCATGGGAATGGCAAAGTGAACCGGAGAACGAATGAATGAACGACTTACCTCGACGGGATTTTCGAAAACCTCTTCCGCGCCTCGAAATCTGCAGGCGGCGCCGACGGCGAGGCGTCGATCCGGTCGCCGACCACATCCCGGCTAAGGGAGCCTGGGAAAACTCTCCCCCGGGGACATTTTCCGATCGGGGCCGGTCGCTTCGGAATGTTTTCCACCCGCGGACGATCCCCGCGGCCTCTGCTTCGGAGGCATTTGCGACGGTTCCGTCGTCGGATGCGATCCTCGCTTGCGTCCGGACGGAAGAGGGCGATTTCGAATCGAATCCGCCGCAAGTGTTTCGATTGCCTTGTTCCGGGGGATTCCAGTTCCCGGCTCCCGTGCCCAACAGCGTTCTCCCGCTGTCGGGAGCCGCCGGGGGTTGGAGGGTTTCGACCTCCCTTCCTTGGACCGGTCCTGATCCGATAACCATCTCGGAGCGAAAAAAAAAGGGGGAAAAATCGAATCAAAATCGTGAATGAGGCGAGTGCATTGCGCAAACGTGGCACGTTTGAGCAAGGAAATCGTCCTCTGTCTTTATAATCTAAATTACGCCAAATCGTGAAGTTTGGCGCACGCTCGGTATCATTCTTGAGGAGAAGGCAAAATGGGAGAGCATGACGGGGCAATTTGAATACCTCGTTGGAATCGTGCTGGTACCCGAGTATCTCCTCCTACTTCTGCTCCTTAATTTCGAAAACGAGCTCCAAAATTAATTAGCCAATCCCGAGATACCTTCTTGGGTTCGAAAATCCGTACCGGGTTTGAGTCCGGGAAAACACTTATTCGGGGCGTCCAACACCCGTCCGCGCGAATACAATAAGTCTCGAGGTCAAAATTTTCCGCCCAAAACAAACAATTTGACAGTTGGCATTCCTGCGTCGGACACCCCGGGTACGGATTTTCCTTAGCTTCGCATTGTTTCCCTCGCCGCGTTAGCTTCGGCAAAGTTTCTTCTCTCGCCACGGATGTTTCTGCGGTCCCTCCGCAGATCTCCCGCTTCTGCGGGTTTTCCACGGAGCCCGCTTCCAAACCGATTTCCCCATTGCGAGTGGCCGAGTGAGCGAACCGAGTTTTGTCGTCGCGGGTAGGTTTTTCTCCCCTGCCGAAGTCCGCGGCGCGGCGGATTTCGAGGTTTCGTCCGGAGCTGTCGGCTCGCTCGGATCGCTGCCGAAACGGCTCTCAAGTCCGGTGCGGCTTCGACAGAGCAGGCGCGCCCCTGATGCATCTCCTGCCTCAGCCGCATTCGGCAGGTCAGAAAACATTTTCATTATTTAACTTTCCCATCGGGCCTGTCTTAAATTTTCATTGTCTCCTTGATCATCTACCGTTATATTTTATGATTAATGCGTTATGTTGAAAATATTGGCATTTCTTGATAAGAGGTCATTTTAAAGAGCATTACACCAATTAATCATTCACTCCTTTTTCCATGTAAGGTAAGTGAATTATTCTCTGGCATGGGCAAGGTGTCTGCGGTTTTTCTTTTCTCGTGTTCGGTGCAAAAATCTTATTTCGGATTCGGGTAAAGATTAAGAAAACATAAGTTGAAAGGAGTTTGCAAGCGAACCTGGTTTTTCGCGTGTGCCTCTAATGATCTGCGACCAAAGGGAACGGTTTCCGAACCGAAACGGTTCGGGTGACCGGGGCCAAACCGTTTCTTTGGCGGGATCCGTTCGCCCGAGAGGCTTCCGCGGGTGAAAAGCTCCGGGATCCGTGGACGCGGTCTCTGCGGAAGAACGGGGATCGAGGTTTCGATCGGAACGGATCGTTACGCAAACCTAGCTGCGAGATCCTTGAGGAGATCACACGAGATAGTAACTTATTGCAGTTTGGATTAGTATTTTGATAAATGATTTGTTTGATCAAAGCAGATCGTAACCAGTCAAAGATCAATGTTGAAGAGTTGTGCAACACGCTCGGATACCCGACTTTTAATTGTTGCCATTGTCTGATTGACTGATTGGGACACGGAGTCCGTTTTTCCGCCCGATTTGGATTGCTCCTTCTTGTGAAACATCGTCCGAAGCCTTCGCGTACCCGTGGCAAAAATGGATTTTCGGCCGATGGGAGGTGCCTCCACGCTCCGCGTCCGTCTTTTCCGACTGTCAGGTATGTTACGTCTCCGAGAGCCCGGGATCGATTATCTTTGCCATTAGCAAAACACGAAGACCGGTCGGGCATCATCACGATGACGGAGTGTGTTCGTGCGTTTGTCTCCTTGCGATAGCAAGGAGACTGTGCCCCGTGGAAAGGTTAAAGTTAAAAATGTGGAAAATTCAATTTGGATTCCGACCACGGAACTCGGGGGGACCGCAACAATGTGCAACGCAAACAGAGATTATTGCCCCGACTTTCCCGTTTGTTGGTCTTCTTTCCCATGATTTGGCTTATGCGGCCGCAGAAATTTCGCCAGAGTTTGGCTTCTCGTGCGGGCCGCTGTGGTTTTTCTGACCATATTGATTTTTGCTAATGAAATTTTCGGTTCCTCGCATAGCGGGAATACATTTGCTTCTCTCAACTCGATGAGCTAAGGGCAGAATTCGATTTTCTCCTTTGTTGAACGAAAAAGAAAGAAAAATCCTCAACGTTTCTGAACAGTTCTTGTGCACGCGAAAGTTAAATACGAAATCCGGCATCTTTAGCAACGGGAATCAAACAATTTTGCATTAACACATAATACGTGCCATATATATATATATATATAAAATTGTTATTTAAAGTTAATTTGGAATGACAGAAAAAAAAATTGTTAAATGGTTAATACCAGCAATGTATTAATAAGCTTGAAAAATTAATCTATCTACATGGAACTCCATTCCATCTCTTTAAAGCGAATTTACCATTATATCGATTATGTAAAATGGAGCAATTAAAGGCGAGGTACATACACGGCAAAGTATATATTTAATATTTTTATAACGGATCAATCATCATGTGGTCTGCGGTTTTCGTTTCTCGGATTTTGCGGTAGGAAACCAGAATGTGCTGGAGAAATATACATTTACAGATAAAAATAATGGAATCAATAAGAAAAGCGGAAATCGACGGATTCGTCTCCGGATCCTGCAATTTTCTGCTGCGGGCAGAGCAAATTCAATTTGAAATGCATTCTGCGGGCAAAGAGAGCACTTCTGATGAGCAGGATATCCAAGTGAACCGAAACAAGGCGCATGTTTTTTTATCATTTCAAAATTAAATTTAATTTTTAAGCTCACGAAGATAAGTGACCAGGCAGTTTTAATTTACTTAATAATCGGGTCAAATATTCTTCCCGGGATACCTGCATTACAGCAGAGACGATTTTTTTACGTAATGGATTTATAAATGCGAACTGGTTAAACCGCGTGTACTTCAAAGCGTCTGATAAAAGGTGCAAAAAAAAAAAAAACAATCAGAATGCGGGAAATTAAAAGAGGATGCGCCACGATTTAATCCAGCATGGCTTTTCACCTCGTCAAATTTCAAAATTTCGGGTTTCGCCAGGGAAATTGCTTTGGCGTTTGTACCGGCGCAAAAAATTCGCGAGGGCCGGAAAAAGCGATCAAATTTCATCTTGGCGCAAAGGGCTCGGAATCAGGTTCGTCCGCAGACGTGCGAGCATTCGCCAGCGCCAGCGTGGGAGCTGGGCACCATTTGGACAAATGACCGGCACCAAAAGGAAATGACGGGGTACCCGGCAAGATTTTGCATCTTAACGGGCGCTCAATATAAACAAATATCTCGGAGCGAGACTTTTATCCAGACGCTGCCCGCGCATTATTTAATGGGAGCCACCGCGAACCACCGCGGATAATTTTCCTTTGGATTAATTACCAAGAGCAACGCCTGACCGGGTACTAAAAGTTTCATCTCGACATTCTTTTCTGCCTTCTTTCAGACTGCCATCCGGGAAAAATTATGCGGATGGTTTCGTTATTTTCTTTTTTTTTTTTTTTTTTTAACGAAAGCAAAACTCCTACCTGATATTTCTGGCGTTTTCGCGTGTCTTGCGGGGATATTTCGGGCATCATACTCTGGCCGGTAGCAGGCACGTTGGCCGATGCCAGTGGCGAGGAATGTACCTGGACAGGTGTAATCGCAGCTTGTTGCTAATCCTCGGCAAATGTCTTTCGAGAAGTCGTGAAGAGCAAACGAAATCCCTTAATTGATACACGAACATATTTTGTATGCAATGCGAAAACGTGAACGTGATGTTTGCACCGGTCAAAGTGGATGCATTCCCGCCCGACAGTAATGAATATCTTTGTATCGGTTCTTATCCTCCTCAGCCATCTGAGTTTGATCTCTGAGGAAGGCGTGTCCGCCTTAAAGAGACATTGTAAACAAGATTTTGGGCTTCGGTTCTCCCGATGAAATGGTGCCAGACGGATCCATTGCCAAATAGCACCGCCGGCAGGTTCCTGCCAAAAGTCAGGCGAAAATGGCTTTTGTGGCGACGGCACAGGGCGTGGACAGCTCTCGTTTCCATATTTCGCGATCTCATAGCAGAAATTTCTAATTTGTTTTGCACTAGCTCGGAAACGGTGTCGTCTAACGTAAACGAATATAAGCGTTCAACATGCAACGAATTCATAAATATTAAATATTAGCGAAACAATTAAGCAAATTTTAATTACCAACCCAACATCGCAACGGGTGCTTTGACGCCCGTACCTGATGCCTGATGCCTTCCTTAAACGGGAGCTTTTCCTTTTCGTTCGTGAATATTTCAAGTTAGGTGAAAATCTACTTCGCAGTTTGCTTTACGCAGTTGAATTTTCTGCTTTTTCGTAAATTCGTTTTCCAACACGTTTAATAAAATTTTCTTTCCCGTACACTTCAAATATCGATTCCCGAAAATATCATGAATGCGTCATAAATGTACGTAATAAAATATGATATATGAATCCCGCTGCATTTCAGTTTTTCCTTGTCTTTGAGGCACTTAAGTTATTATAATTTATCGATGGCTATAAAAGGGAATTAGACTGTAAAAAGAATCTAGATGTGGCAAAACAAATTTAATAGTTTCTTTTTAATTTAGTAATTGCCCAAGTACAAAGAAAACTTAAACCTTAGGTGCGTTTCAAAATATTTTTCTTTTTTGCTTCAAAAAATATCCTTAGTCCAGTTTAATTGTTACATAGTTGTTTAATTATTAGATTTATTACAAAATAGATTAAGCCAAGACGTCGAATGCATTGGAATATCATAACTCTAACGCATATATTAGTTCATTTTGGACGCATTCAAAAATATTCTTGATAAGGCAAGCATCGTTCAATTTTTTCACCTCAGCAGCTAATTTACCAGCATATTGCTTGCGATACACGATAAGATGCTTCCCAATCCACGCTTTTCGAGCGGTCCCTCCAGCTTGTTCTGGCGAAAGCTGGCAAAAATTCCCCGTTTGTCGCAGGAACAATGCAATTTTCACACATAAAAGGTTCTCAGCCGAACATCCGTCCCTCCGCCGCCGTTCGCGGGACGGAGCTTTCGGCGGCAGCGCACAATTGTGCTGCGGGGGGAACGGCCGTTCTTGACTGTCTCCGTCGAATGCGGCGCGCAGGTAAAGCAGTGTTATTATACCGTAGGCACGACGGACGTTTTTCGGTATCATTCCCGCACGGTAATTGTAACAGCGAATTTTCAGTTCAATTTCAATCCGAGAAATGTGTGGTCGCCTCTGGGGCAGAAACTCGGTTCCCGGATTCGAGATACACGATGATAATAATTTGCTCCCGATCGGTTGTTATCTTCGACAAAAGTAGCAAAAGACGCCTTTACACGTCCGACGCTAATTTCTTGAAAGACATGTCTCACCGTCGTTTCTTCTGCTTCTAATGCAAAAAAATAAAAAAAAAAAAAAAAAAAAAATTTCAATTTTAATACAAGGTAATTGAATCGTGATGCACATGGAGGAACATGGAATTCATCAATCTCCAGTCACTCGCAGACGTGGAATCAAGATCATCAAGCCGAAAGTCGCTCTAGCACTTCATTAAATATTACGGTGCAGAGACTGAGAAGGGAAGAGATGGACGTGAGGTGTTTTTTATTTTTTATTTTTTCAAATTAATCCACTGTTAATATAATGTTCGTTCCATTGTTCCACATCTCTATTGTCTCATTAACGGCTTTCATTGCTCTGCAACCGCCAGTTAATTCTCGCATTACCCGGCATTAACATACGCCCGGTTGAATACCTCTAAACGTTAATAAGGAGCAAACGTTCGATATACGTTAATGTATAATTTAAATATATCGGTATTTGTGATTTTTCAAATTAATAAAAATCAAACCTGGCGCCTTCTTTACCAGATGGAAAACGATCGAACCTTTCTGCTCCATAACTCAGCGTGCGGGGCGAAGAGGCAAAAGGTAACGAGCGGAGCACACGAAAATCTCATCCGTTACCCAAGGTACTGTTTTGGTGAAATTTTTTTTTGATCGGATCCAGTTGCAATCCATAAAGTTGGCATTACTTTCAGATACCCTCCGAAGCGGATATTCCGGACCTAATCGCCCTTAATCTTAATTTAATTAATATTAATAATTTGATTAATTTATAATTCATCTTCTTAATTCAGTTGCCTGTGAGACTAATCCGAGGTAGCAGTCCGCCTTGTTACATTCTATTATTCCAAAGCCATATGGAATTTAATTCATGGCCTCTCTAATGGCAAATTAATGGAAAATACACTGTCAGGGATTTATCGTTATGTTAAAAAAAAAAAAAAAAAAAAAAATTAATACTCTCAACCGGAGGAATCGCGTTTTATCTTTAAGTGCATCCCCTTTTGCCTCGCCGGGGAAATGCTAATCGACAAACGAGAAGATTGCTTCGGTCCTTTTTTTTTTTTTTCCTTCTCTTTAAGAGCCGTCAGCTTCGGTTTTTCCGAAATCGCTGAACCGCAAAAATAAAATTTTTAACTTTCGGCGCGCGACAAATAATTTACGTGTGTCGCCCTTAAAAAATAACCGAATTTCATTCTTGATTCTCCACGGTACACTCCGGCGGGATCCCTCTCCCCTTCGATATCCAAACGATAACATACGCGTATATATATATATATATAATGGTCGGACATTCAGATAGACCTCTTTTTGTCCATTTTTATGTGTGCAACTTCTCTTCCTGTACGATATTGCAAAAGGACTCATTCTAGTTTATGAGCCTATTTTAATTAGACATAAATTTATATAAAATATATGAGGTTGCTATGAACATTTTCTTTATCTCTAAACAGCCTCGGTTTGTCCGTGCTTAGCTTTCCTCGCTTGAGCGTCAACCGACCGGTGCCGTTAGTATCTTATAAATATTAATTAATGTTAATTGAGTTAGACTCCGCGTTGAGGTAAATTTATTTTTGCTTTCGCAATGGAAATCAATCAAGTTGACAATCAGATAGATCGAGTTTTCATCCAAAGCCGTTTCCTTAACCGCGCCAATAAAATTTCACCGGATCCGGAGCAGAAACCTTTTTCGCCCGTGTAAATTTCCTCCTCGGCGGCGGTCGGGACCGAAGGGGAAACGGAAAAGCGCTCAATTTTTGGGATCCGCCGTTCGAAAAAAAAAGGGAAAAGAAAGCGGAGGGAAATGCTGCGGACCGGCCGACGGAATTGAATTGACAAAGGAAAAAGAAAAAAAAAAAAAAAGATTTCGGAGTTAAACAATATTTATTTGAGTGCATTTATCTGATGCATTTTTAAGAGAGTGCAGATTCAGTGAATTAGGTATAACGACTATATAATGTACAAGTAAACGCACGAACTCTGCGACTCTGCCTTGCACGTATCGAGTGTCGCATTTTTAAAATGGAGGAAAGATAAAATGAAAATTCGACTCCTCGAATTAAAAGCTCCTTTTATTTTTTTTTTCATTTTAAAATCCCGTCGGGTTGGTTTTCGGCATGTCACGGGAAGTTTTTTCCTTACTTTTGATTGCGGGACGAGAGCAACTTGGGTTAACTCGCAGCCACCGAAGATTGCGCCTGCTTTTGCTGTAAAACGATTAAATTTATACTTTGATTTTTGAAAAACCTGGGAAAAATCATTTAATTTTCAATTTACGTGACGCATTTTGTTGATCTTTTATAGATATCTTGCAATTTACCCACGCGGCAGTTCCCAATCAAGATGTCCGGGAAGGTTGGGTTACGGGCAATCACGATCAGTGTGCTTACGTCTTTCTTATCCCCCTATCGGCAGGTACAAATAAGGCGAAAATCTCCGGGTGAGCCATCGCGCGGGGTCCCCGCTCGGGGCCCCGTTCGGCCCGGTCGAAGAATGTGAAAGGGTCCCCTCCACTTATCTGGGTTCCTCGATCTCGCCCGCGGTGCATCGAGGATCCGTTCGCAAAAGCCGGGAAATTAAAGATGGGAAAGAAGACATTCCGAAAACTGGAATGCGCGGCAGATAATTCGATTGCGTGCAGATAACCGAAAGGAACGTGGAAACGTTCTTTGTGGCCACCACGCAATTATCCTCGGACGGGGAGAGACTGCGGAGGCTTTTCTTTTCTTTTCTTTTTGGGCGATCGTCTTTCGGCGGGAGACCGTCGCGAACCGGGAAATTTTCGCTTCCCCGATAACGGTTTTGCGGCTCGGGAAAACGCGAGAGCTCGAAGCGAAAATGCACGAGCTGCACCGCATTTAGGATTACCACCTACTGTTCTTATTTGATAAGTCTTAACCCCAACGGACATGGACCCAATTATAGTCGAGCATCAGTGGCTTCTTTATTTTGTATAATTGCATGGTGTCTGCTGGAAGATTGACTTCTTGTTCGATTTTGTGAAACGCTGAATTCCATCTGGTTCTCTCTTGGTTCATTACTCTGGATCGTGCACTGGCGAAACGGTTGGTCATTAAAATCACTTTTCAACCCGAGCGACCGCCTCGTTTTCATTTTTTGCTGTGCTTCGAACAGTAATTGTTTATCCGCAGCTTTTGCATTTCAGGCGTGTGGCACCCCCGGCCCCGGGAACCTTTGGAATCCTGAAATTTCTCGCTGCCCTTCTTAACCCGGGTGCATTGTCACAAACGCTGGGGCCGTCTCTCACCCGTTTACGCTTTCCGTTATGCATTTCGAACAATGATGCATTATTCGGTGTAAAGAAAGGAATTGTATTGCTAAAGTTTTTCACGCTTTTCGCCTGTTTAAAAAGGCGCAGTTTATCTTTTCGTAAAAGTTGCCTCTCCAAAATCTATGATGCGGACCGAGCATTTGAGATGGCTTTATTACCATAAGAGATGCATGAAAATCGCATGAGATTCCGGTAAAAAATGTAAATGATTTAGTGAGCTAATCCTTGCGATTTGGTACATTTTTATAATTTACGTTAATTACTTTTATTTGGGCACGGTATAGGTGAAAAATTTTTTGAGGCAATTCCTCTTTTTAGATTTTTAGCTCCGACATCTTGAGGCTGAGTCGGAGATAAAAATGGAAAAGGGAATCGGGGAATGACGGGTTTACAACCCCTGCAATCCTCTTTCATCCCTTTAAATTTACCAGTCACTCTCTTCGGTGAGAGATTTCTGAAATTCAACCCATTCGAAAATCCCCTGCGATCGAGGTTTCAAATTTATCAGCTTCAAATCTTGTCCGAAAGTTACCCCTATTCTGAAAATTTATGTTTACAATATATATAAAAATGTGACTGCTCCAGACTTAATCTAATGTTAATCTAACCGGAATTTGTCGACATCGAATGTTACGGGAAAATATCTGGTACCTTGCATTTAGGATTATTTACAGGACCGTCTCGCCGAATTTTTAAAAATTTCCAATGACCAGTACGTCCGAACCCAAAATAATAGACTGCCTTTCCGCCTCTTTGAATATCAAACGAGATCTTCTCTCCAGCATTAAACATGTCCACCGTAAAGCGGTTTTTACAAAGTTTGGCTTCGGCCTCACGAAATCCAAGCTGAGTTTTTCTCTCTTTATAAAGTTGTGACAACTTTATATGCGCCCAAAGATCACGCAGATCTTGCGAGCGTTGACGATTTATCTAACAATCTTCGGCTTTTTACGATGCGCTTCTCGGAGTGCACACCGGGGAAAAATTATCGGAGTGCCAAAATAATATATCGGAGTGCCCTCACGTCTTGCTGCTGCGCTCGACCGGAGAAGTCGGGGCACGGGCGACCCGAGCCCGAGCCCGCCTTCGCCTTCCCGAAGCCGCAGCCTCCTCCCGATGAGACGCTCCGTTCGGAGGCTCGCGCCGAGGCCCGAATGTTTTTAAAGGCTTGAGAATTGTAACGTGCAAAAAAATGTCCGATGGCTTCAAGATAAGCCAAACGGAGTCCATGTCCTCTCATATCGAAATGACAGTTTCATCCAATTCCTCCTTGCCCAGTTCTACGGTTGTTGCAGCTAATTATCAAACTTTCCTTTTAATCCACCAAATAAGATATCTCGAAGTCGCTTCTCTGCCTACGAGTATTTTACATTTGTCAGACGTCTATTTTGCAATCCAAATCTACGTTTAATTACCTGTTGGGAATGCATAAAAACGCCAGTGAGTGACAGTTTCGTTGGCCGTTTCTGTATTTCCAAATGCAAGAAACAGGTTTAAATTTAGGGAAATTTTTCAAATGGCGATTTTATCTTACGTGTTAGGTATTTAATATATTGTTAATGAAGTGAAAATAATAATGCAGGGCTGTTGGCGAGTGACAGGAACGGGGGAACGGATGCGCACTGGGGCGCCGACGAAGAACCCGCGGCAGTTGAGTTTTTAAGGCATTTCGCCGAAGAAAGTTTGCTGCCGGAGAAGGTTCGTGACAGAAAGGAACCGATGGTAAGGGAAAATTCGGTTAACCGGGAAAATTTCGCATCCTCCAAGGCAGCCTGGACTTACCGATTGGTACAGGCGTGATCAACCGTGGTCCGCGTTTGTTGCCGCAGGTTCAGAATCTGCAGAAGCCCGCGCTGCCGAAGTATTTGATTTTTCTGTTTAGCCGCAGCAATTATTATCGTGTTTTTCATCGTGTTCGAGATCTATTCTGAACCTCTGCTCCCGATCCCCCTGTTAATTGTTTTTCTATTAGTTCTTCCCATCGCGTCTTGAGAATTTTTGTTTTAGGAGAAAATTTTAATTAAAAAAAAAAAAAAAAAAAAAGAATTTGCATGAAGCATAATATTTCACTCCTTTAATCACATATTTAATATGAAAAAATGTAAAAATTTTTAATAAAGCTTTGAAACTTGTAATTTCTACAAATTAACAATAATTAACGGGGATAGCTGTAAACGATTAGCAGGATAGAGATTAGGTACTATATACATAAGTAGTTATTTGATATATTTATCACAGCCGATGATTCTGCACTCAGCTAAATCATTAATTAATATCGATTAAATTTTTTTTTTTTTTTTTTTTTTGAAACTGATCGATACAACGATTCATAATATGAAATTAAATGCGCGGGATTTGGTTCTCTGCGGTTAAAGGAATATTTATGTTGTTTGTTATTCGGATGAAACCAGTTAATGATGATTTGCGATATTTTTTCACTTGAAAATTCTCGTTTCGGGCAAGAATTGATGAGGCCAAATATTCTGCAATGGAGATTTTTCAAGTTTCACGCATTTTGAAGTCTCTCCTTAAGAAAGCGATTCGCATTTTCTGGATTTAAAAAAATATAAAAATGTCACAACCGAAATTTAACGTGATAATCAAAAGTCCCGTGTAATTTACACCGCCGAAACTTTATAAAACAAGAATTTTAATTAAAAATTATTATATTTTATAGTTATTATTATTCGAGAGAAAATAATCTGATTATATATGGCGTAATTAATTTTAGAAATGTATATGGTTATTGAATTATCTGACAATTTGTGAGATTTTTCCCGATAATGAATTCCACAGATTAATGCGCCACTTCTGCACTGAGATTGCATTACTTATTAACCAGAGTAATTTAACATGAAATTATACAGTGTTATACATATATATATATTTTTTTTTTTTAATATTAAAAGGGAATATAATTTTTAAGAGCGTGGATATTTTTGCCAAAATAATATTTTGGGGTCATCGCCATATGACAGTTTGACCGAATTAGGTATCCAATGAGTTCTAATCTTTTGGGTTACATTCGTCCTAGAATTTTTACATAGTCAGTTATGTGCCCGGATGTGAAATTCCGAAATCTTCGGTTATTTACCGTAGGTTTAATGAAAAATTCAAGATTATTAATTAAAGTGTTAACGCATAATTATTTTCGTATCTTGACAATATTAACTCTTGGCTCATACGGTTTTTACGTCGCTTCTGGAGAAATGCTATTAAAATTCCTAAGTGATTTTACTCCGAGACGCATCCGAGGAGCTGTTTCAGAAAAAGCGGTTCTTGGTATGGGACACTTCGGAAACAATGAACCGTGTTAAACTGGCCATGAGAACAAAAAGAAAAAGAGAAAAAAAAATGAATTTGGAGTACTGGAGAAAAAAAAAAAAAATTGAAATTGAAAATTGATTTCACACCGCAACATTCTCATAAGAAAGGATCTGGAGCCAATTAGATATTAAAACCGATATGCATAAAGCGGTTTAGTTTTGGGATACGTGTTGAAATCGGTCGAATTTCCATCAAGAACGTGATTGTTTAGCTTGTGAACCGGAGGAAGAGTATGTTTCTGTAACAAGTGTTAATAGCGATCGAGTGCACTGTTAGAAACCAAATATCACCTCGGTCATTTGCAATATTTGCATTTGGACGTATGCTGGATATGGATTTTCTTATGGAGGAACCTGACAATTTTCCCTTTTTGAAAGACCTCAAATCATGCAAGCAATTTCGCTGCGCCTCCAGCGAAAAAGAATAAGTGCAGTGCCTCCTTATCTTCGCCGTTTGGGACCGAACTTCAAATCCAAAAGCCTTGCATCGTGAAACGTTGTTCGAACCCTGCAAATATAATTTTTGTTTTTTTTTTTTTTTTTTTTTTTTTCCGGTTGTCTCACCTGGAGATCTGAGGCACATTTCGAAACCTAAATAATAAGTGCATTGGCCACGAAAACGGTGCGGCTGCGTTCTGGACTCGGGAACATCATGCATCGGTATAACGAATGAAAATCGCACCAATTAATGACAGCCATTTACCATTGTTTGTGTGGTCCGATTGTAAATTTTTTTAATTTTGGCCTTGTTCTTTGTCAGTCCCACGACTGATCCACACTTTATAATGCGATCCTCTTCGATCCATTCATTCCGGTCAGCCATCGAAATCCGGGTCCGCGGTGAAAAATGTTGAACGCGGGACGGGATTCCAGCGACGGATCCTTCAGAAAAAACATGCAAAAGTTTGCTCCGCTCCGGAACCTCTGACACTCTTCCATGAAGCGGGTATCTCGAATCCAGGTTTCCTCTCCATCCGAGAGGCGCGCAGGGTGAAACCCGACGCGGGAAGCACTGATTCGGAGGAAACCGGGGAAAGGCAATGCGCAGATATTGTCGTGGGTAACAATTCGAAGGATGCGCAGTTGCGAAGGGATTTCGAATCTGAAGGATTCTAATGCTTCGTCCATTTAACCTACGGAAAAGCAATTTCCTCCGGGAAAAGTCTGGCCCAACGTGATCCGATTGCGATACGAAAATTGGCGAGAAATGACTTTATTAATGGCGGCAAGGTACCGGGTATTAAAATAATCGTGTAATCACTTGTTTGAATTAGGACCTTAAGGTTTTGCGGCGGACCTAGGTATCCCATAGGTCAGTAATAACAGACAAGGAGAATATGCCATGCACTTAACATTGTTAAACACGCTTAATGAAAAAAGTGGAAACCATTTTGAGCTGTGAATTAAAAGCAATTAGGATATTTACGGACAACGTTCCCTGGTCCATCACCGAAAAATCCTTTTTTCACTTTATTATACAACTTCTGATCAAGGTACCGGCCTCCGGGCGCAAATGCCTGCAATTCAATTCCAGCTTATTCAGCGACCGAAAACCAGAGGTTCAATCGGGGACTCCTCCCGACGAGCACGCGGAGAGCCAGCCTCGAACCAGCATGAAGAACCGGAGGATGAACATCAATCTGCACAATGAGATGGAAAATCTGAAGCGAGATAATCATGAAGGAATTCAATCAGATAAGAAATAAAATTTCTCTAACATAAATTAGTTCGAACATAAGTCCATTTGTAGGTAGAGAATGTCTTTGATTTGCAAGACCGCAAGTATGTATTGTTTTTTCGCATGCAAAACTTTTATTCATTACACGTTTCTAAAACATTAGCCGCAATATGTTCCCGTTTTTCGGCCAATCGTTAAATTCCGGCCTTTTTTTCTTTTTCTTTTTTTTTTTTTTTTCGTTTTCCTCTTTCCGTTCGATTCATTCAGTTTCGCTGTCGAAACCGAAACGCTGTCGCGAAAGGCGAACCGCAGTTCAACTGTACAGTTGCCGGGTACAGGTTTTCGGCAACGAGCTTCCGAACCCACGAGCAACGCAATGGTTCGCTTCGCACGGCGAAGCTGCCGGTTTTTTCCTCCCGCCAAATGAGTTCCGCCAATTTTTGATCGGCGCTAAAACTGCGCTCCGCAAAGTTTCGCCCTCGTTTCCGCCTTCAGGTCTCCCGGTTCTCTTTCGTCGGCAGTTCCGAGGAGGTTTTCAGAGACGAAAAACGGGTTTTGGGTTTATTGGCGAAAATAATCGCTGGAAGTGAGGGGCGTTCGAATATCGGGCTCCTCGGCTACTTAAACCAGGATACGATCATTAACGGAGATGATAATCTGGCTCAACAACGAAAAATGCAATCCCAGCGACCACACCCTTGAACCAACAATCAGACTTCATTAGAGGGAGGAAGGACACTCCAGTTTGGGCGAATCATCCATCGTCAGAACAGCATTGAGGCACGGGCAAATCAACATCCAGCATTGAGGTAAACCTCTCTAAACGAGTATCCCGAAACTCAAGTCCTAGACCTAACACGATTGTAGATAGCAATAGAAATAATTAAATCTTTTTTTTTTTTTCTTTGTGATTAACTAATTGCTAATGAAGTGGGAAAACCTTGATTCTCAGGTATTCAAGGTTTAGTCGATGAAAAAAAAAAGGAAAAAAAAGAGATGGATTTGATCGCTATTGTTACGCAGGCACAGATTTCCAGCTTTTTGTGTACGATTGCGTACTGAAGTAACGCGAAAGAGTTTGCCCGGAGACCCGGCGGATTGCGTCTTCCGAAGGAAAAGTGTCCAAACTCACGCAGCCCAAACGGCGTTGGAGACCCGCTGGAGAGTGGCGGAACGAGATGCGGCAGCGGAGCTGCTCCAGCCGAAATACCGGAAGTAAGGAGCCAACATGCACGTAGAAGATCATATCGGGAAAAATGTTATAATAATTGATTGCCGAAAACAAAATCAGATACTTCAAAAAAACATCCCGGAGCATTGCGGGATTTGAAAAATTTAATGTAAAACATAAAATAATTAGGTTGTAATTGGAAAAAATCATTAACTAATGAGTTTCTCGGATAATTTCATCTGCCAGCTAAAAATATGCAAAAAGAAAGATTTCTTGATTTCGACCCATCTTGATAATGCGCATTATAATATTTTAAAGTTAGAGAAGTATGTAAAACACGCGCATAATTATACATAATTTTGCAAAATGGTTCGCTTCTGGAGGCATCCACGTTTATTTTCACCGAGCCGCGACACAACCTGCCCCGAAAATCCAGGTATCCCTGCCGGAGGAACGTCCCGGAATCTTCGGAGGAGGCGAGGACGGGAAAGGAGACGCGGACCGAAAGATGGATGGTCCGAAAGGCTGTCGGCGAGAGCGGAATTTTAGACCGGGCGCGGTTCGCGGCGAAGTGCGCGGCCTTCCCGATACGCTAAACCGACCCCTGGGCTAAAGATGGACGTCGGGGAATTATCTCGTGCGGCGACTGCGATTATCCGATGCCGGCTAATTACCGGAATTTTTCACTCTCGTCAGCTTCCACGGTTTAAGCTCGGGACTCCAGTTCGGTTTATCCGGAATCCGCCGCGAATGCCCACCGGAAGCGATCTGAATGGGGGCAATCGCCAAGTCTGGTGACCCGATTTTCGCTTCGCCGCATCGTTATCGCCGTTCTGTTTGCAGTTTCTCGATTCCGCCGCATCGGGAGGTGAAACCGTCTGAAACGGAACAAATACGCGTGCAAATGCCGCGGAATGAACCATTCGCTTGAAACATTGCCGAACGGACCGATCTGCCGGTCACCCTTGAGTTGTTCACCCCGTTCACCGAGGAGACGAGACACTTGTGGAAGAGGAACAGGATCGAGGATGGAAAAAAAGACACGCGTTTGGGCGCTAATGCGGAAGGTATTAAAATACATATAATTGGAGCACCGTGTACACACTTTAAAATTATACCAAATAATTAATCTAATTTTTTTTTTTTCACTCGGTTATAGCGATTTAAAATTACTTAGTGCCTTAATATATAACATTTAGCGTTTCAATTTTACGATAATTATTCTAGAGCAGAAGTAAAATAAGTCCCGTTGCCCTATATCCACTTTGAGTGTTCCTTGAACGCGCTCCAATGCCTTTTTCGCTTTTTACTCCTGAGATTTCATGTCCTCTCTGCCATCAAGCAGTGTGCGAACATTATCGGAATGTTTTCCGTCTTGTTGCCGGTCCTGACCGGTGGTTTTATGCTCCCATTCTCTTGCGTTCTCCTCCTTCTCTCTTCGACTTTCTTATTCGAGATTTCTCTCGCACCGGAACTCCACTCGTGCGAGCGCGCGTGTGCGTCGCACAGGTACGCGGAGCTCACCGGCGAGAGGCACAACTTTTAAATTCCGGCTCACCGTTTTCCTCCTCGGCCCCTTCGATGTCTGTCGTTCTGCCGACGTTACCGGCATCGTTCCCCGGTTAGGTTCGGCCAGGCTTCTCGACGAACCTTTTTGCCGGTATCCTTTCCTAGAGGACGAAGGCGGTCTTCGTTCTTTCCCGGGCAGTGGCCGAGCAAATCGCAACGGTTTGGACGAGTGCGGGCCCCGTGCGAGCCCCTAACTTCATCTCGTCGGACGAACTGATGATGAGTGTCTCATCTTTGGTGTTCGTATTCATTTGCTGTCTTTGGAAAAAGAATTAATAATTGAGATCGATGAAGAAGAGAAAAAAAAAGACCGGTGAACTATTAAAATGACGGACGGGATCGACCCGAGAATTTTCAGAGGGCATCAGTTTTGGTTGCGGTCCCCCTACAAAGCCTTCCGCAAACCTTTTTATGCGGGGCTCCCACGATAAATTATTCTAATATCAATTTATAACTTCTGGTGACTTGATTTACCAGGAGAACTTAATCAAAACCAATTTATTAGTAAAACATTTCATGTACCTGCTTTTATTAGGTTTCATTTATCGTGGGATTCCGCATGCGGTTTCAAAGCCGTCCCACTGCCTTGTCTCTGCCTTCTTAATATGGATTTCCCGCAGCTGAGGTCAGACGCGGCATAATTCATCCATCGGGCTCGCGTCCCGCCTTGTTTTGGAGGCTTTGAATCGTCCCCCCCAAAGGCATTCCGATAATTTATTTTGAGTTCTGTGGCCGAGGCGTAGGAAGAGAGACTTAAAAGAGCGCTCGCTCTAAATCACACTTTTACTTGTTCGGATATATGGGAAAATACTTTTTGATTTATCCTTGATGCTCCCTCGCCGATTTGATGAACTTCTTTGTATTTCACGAAAATTCCCCACAATGGAAAGAACCACCAAATAAAGAGCACTTTCGCTTAACAATGAGTCCCAGTACTTGGCGGCCATCGCTGAAAACGACGGCTCTCGGGGGGGGGGGGGGGGGGTTTTCCCCATACACTTTTTCAGC
>JAOWBB010005251.1:0-31782 GCA_028565995.1 Ricinus marginatus | reverse complement strand
GAAATTTAATTCCGGGACATTATAAAATTCAATATCAACCGGCAGACTTCGCAGGTCGTTTTATGATTTTTCCCTCAATAGCACCGTGCGGCGGTGTTTTTGATTTTTCCACAGCTTCGGTGGGAGGGGGGTGGGGGTGGGGCGGAGAAGCCCCAAAAACTCCGCTTCCGCTTTTTTCCTCCGTCGCGCTTGGTCTCCGGGAACGATTTTCCGGGACGCGCCCGAAGGATTGGCTTCGGGGACGCCGTGAGCGGTGGCCGCCATCGAATTTCGTGTTCCGCATCTCCGACGGGGAAAAATTTCCCGCAATTGGCCCTTGCCAACGGGTTTTCCGGGAGATCCTTTTGCCTTGCGCGTGCGCGAGGTGGGTCAGGCAGACGGATCAAGATGATCGAACGGACTGCTGCGCTCCGCCGTTTATGAATGTCACGAAAATGAAAGGAAAATCGTAAATTTGCCGTCAGCTGGAATCGAGTACCTGCAGCTCCTGCATGGGGCGCAGCCCGACTTGGCGTCGCATATATCTCGTGTCTGCAATTTAATTGCGAATTTAACAATTCGATTGTAAACGCTCTATAAATAACCGATTCGCTTGTCGTAAATTTTTTACTTAAATTATATTCAAATCATTTTACCATTAGTGAAATCATGCATAAAGAAGTTATAAGATCATTTGGGAAATATAATTTTCAACGCAAGAATCAAATGCACTCATTACAAAACGTAAATCGTTTGATGTGTTTCGCAACTTTCAGAATATTTTTGCAACGAACGAAATTTTACACGGCAACAATATAGCTAATTACAAATAACGTTGTAAATAGATTATTTTCAGTAAATAGATTAGAGCGGTTAGTAATTTTTATAACCGGAATTAAAATAAATGTAAATATTTTTGAATATTCATAATCATTTTGTTTGCAATAGCGTAAGATTTTGCATCTAAACGCACAAATATCATCGTCGGTGTTTTATCGATATTTTAACCATAAATTTGCTGTCGAACCACATTCTCAGCTTGGCGTCCGAGATCGCGGCAGAAATCCAATTTATCGAATGCGTTAACGTTTTTTTACGACGGCATTCTAACGGTCAGAGCAGTCCTCGGTCCTCTCCCCGGGTGATCCTCACTTTCGGTCGGGGCCTGGTGCCACGAACCGCCCAAAAGCGACATCTCGTGCTCGTGGAACTAGGAAAAGTGAGAAAAGGACCGAGGAATGTTAATTAATCAAGGGGAAATTCGGATGCGAAAGCGAGGGGCGGGGGTGGAGCGAAAGGGGCACGGGGAGAAAATCGCCCTAATTAAAAGCGACTTTGAGGCGAGGATGCAGTGTGTGGTGACCGCTCGAGAAAGGGAAAACGTCGACGAAAAAAAAAAAAAAAAAAAAAAAATTCTCCAGGGGAAAAGGATAAAAGGAAAATGGACGATTGTTCCTTTGTCAACAAGACGATTCTCGTCGGGCCCCCTGGCGAAGTACGGGAGGGTTAAGATGCGGTTTATTTTGAAGCGCTTTATTCAATTTAGACGTTAGAGAAATAGGTTAATTTGAAAAGGATAAATTGATTTTTAAGATAAAGAATTTCATTTGTCTTTCCATTATTCTCTTTCGGCCATTTTCGCCGATTCTCTCCCCGTCCGCCACCTCCGAGTCTTCAGCCGCAAACTCTTCCGTATCCGGCGCATATCGCCTTCCGGTCCCTTTTACGACGCTGTAAAAATGAGAAAAACCTTTTCCACGCCTTTTTGCGCATACAAAATTTCCCAATATTTCTCCTTGTTTTACTTTTATTATTATTATTTTTTCCGTACGTGTCGTGAGTTAAACAGGGATTTGACAAAGAGTGCCCGGTGGGAAATGGAAGAATAAGGGACCCGGAGGTGTCGTATGATTTTGCCTTGAATCCAGGCTGCAGGGTTGTTTCGGCATTCTTCTCCTCTTGATAAAAGTCGAATTTCCAGTTTGGTAAAAAGGCGGAACGATGGATCTTGAATGTGTGCAAGAACATGCGAACGCTGCTGGAAAAGAAATGGAACAGGGACTTAGCATGGACTTGAGCGAAGTTAATCGACGTGATTCTCGGCTTTAGTCCATCTAATCCGGTGCCCTGTAGACAATCAATCATGCAAACCGCGCATTATTTCATCTCAAAACTTGTAAATTGCATCCGACATTATTTATAACATTGCTCGCGCTAATGTGAATATCCTATATGTAAATATATACGAAAAGAATTATGTTTTTTTTTTTTTTTTTTTTTTTTTTATTCTTGTAAATTTATGAACGGATTTTGTGCTGTCGTCTGTGCCGAGGCAATGTGCGGAATTCATAATGCTTCCCGATCGGACTATAAAAACAATTTCACGGTTTTAAACGGGCGCACAACGAATAACATAAACTACCCTGGTTTTCGAGATGCCACGAAATTTAGGTTTATCATTTCGTTTTTCGAATGTTTCTTTAACTGTAACTTGGCTCTGCAAAATTGATGGATATTGAGACCGAGACACGAGGGTTATATCATGCTGGAAGTCTTGTTCGATAGACCGGAAAAATGATAGGAAACAAAGGGAAGGCGTGTGAATTGAACGCAGCAGAACAATTTTCGAACGAAGTTGTAAATATCCAAATAATTTTTATGTTTTTCACTCATCGCTATCATTATTCATGCAATTTGGTTCGATGCTTCAGTTGCAGAATGACCTGAAAAACCTGTCATTTTTGCGGAATTAGGGGGCAGTGAAGGGAAACGCAAATTTCCCGCCGCGCCGAAAGACTACCGATGAGGTTTTCCCAGTTGAAAAACATTTTGAATCAAAGTTTTCGATTGGAAAATCGCCTTTCAGCCGTGTTAATTTGTCATTGTTTGCTCCCGGTCTCGTTATCCTGCCATCTTTGTCCTTAATTTCCAGCAAATTCATTCACCATGATTGTTTGCGGCCTCCCTTCCGAATGGAAAATTCGAAATCGAGTTTAAATAAAGAAGGAAAAGAATACGCTTCATTTCCGACATCGCAAGGTTCGAAATATTCTCTGTTCAGGGGGCGAGCCTGCATCCTTTTTCCGCGTCCCATAATCTCTCCATAAGGTGCGCCACTTGGTTCCTGTTAAATTCCAAAATTTCGGAAGATGAGGAATTCGTCGGGCAAAGAACGGCTGACAAGGTTCGCAACATATTTAACTCTGAGAGGTATTCGGTCCGCAGCTTAGGAACCGTCGGGAATGGTTTCTCATCATTCTCTGAGGAAAAGGTACATTATGGACCGTGGCGTAGCCACTTGCACTTGATGGAATGTTGTGAAGCATAACTGAGCCACGTGCTTTATCGAGTAGCTTTTCAAACCGCGGAGTTTGCCCCATGATTCCAGGCTTTGTATAAATTTGAGCTGTCATTAGGTAACCGCGAACAGGCAAATCCCGAGGTTTTCTTTCTGAAAGGCGACCCGGAAGCCTAGCCGGCCGTACCTTCCGGCGAATCGCTCGGGGAACGTGCGACAGCATGGATTCGCCACTGTTCTCGACGACGTAAGATCCGGGGATTCCAACTGGAAATGGAAAGCTCTAACCAGTTAAGGCACATAATCCTTCTTTATGACCACAATTGTAATCATTTCCGTAAAACCACTTCTTGGAGGGTGTCCGGGAATTTCGATTCGCCTCATTACCTTTTCCCATTTCCTCCACGGACAAGATTAAGAGTAGAGGAGCCTGCATTCGGATGGAAGCAGATAGTTCTTTTGGTGAAAACATCAATTCCGACTAAGTTTAGACGCAGTCCGGAAGGAGCGCCGGGGCAATCCCCGTCTTTCTGCCACGACAAGGTGATGCTTGCCTTCAATAAATCTCTTGTTCCGCAGCAGCACGTGACGTCATGACGTCCTAAGCTTTCCCAGTTATCTAAATGGCATCTCCTTCCTACGGGGTAGTCGCCTTGGCTTAATCAAGTCGCTGACGAAGACGCCGCCACTGTCATTCTTTGGGAAAAACTCGTTTTCGCTCTTCGGTTTTGGGAGAAAAAGGTAAAAAAAGGAGAAATATCCGGGCACTTTACAAAACCTCCCCGGATAGATCTTGCCCGATTCCCGACATTTACCCTCGATCCTAAACTTTTAACTTGTACGGAAATATATGTAATGAAACGTACTTTACCTTCACGGAAAGAAATATTTCTTAACCGGAGCTGAGCACGGTGATTGCTTCTTTGGAGAAAAACCCGGCAAACCCGAGCTTTATTTACAGTCGAGTTGACGTTATGGCATGTTACCGACTTAGTGGAGTTTTAAATTTAAGCGTATTTGATATGTAACGTTTCAAGAAGTGGAAAGGCAAAAAGGTAGTATATCATATCGAAGGGTGCTGCGAAATTGGGCAGTAATAAAAAAGGAAGAGGATGAAGGGATGTAGATGAAGGGCGAACAGGTCGATGGGTAGGAAAGAACGTGGCTCGGCTGTAAAATTACGTTTCTAGTATTTTATGTCTGGAAGCTGATAGCGGAGAATCCCCTGGGGGTCGTTAGATGCTACCAGCTAATCATACCCGCATTCGGAGGGAGGAAAATTACAGCGTTCGCCACTGCTGATGATGCTTTTCTCAGCCAATTTCCTCCGGTTTAGCATTTGTACTCTTTTGCCACCCTCCGCCATTCAGGCCCCCTTTTCTTTTATCTTTATCTACGGTGCAATTGTCCGGGTAAATAGATACTGAAGCTGATTTCCCTCCGTTCGGCTTTTCCCGGTTAAATTCCTTTTCGTTATGATCTCCCTTCCTGTGAATTCTCTTGCCTCCCGAGAAAGAATCGAATGCGATTGCTAATAAAGCCGGAGCAGAAACAGATCGAAAACGGCAAAAATGCAATCGCTCCTCTGTACAATGTAATTTTTCATTCCCCTTCGCCGAGACTTATGATCGTTTTCCAGGGCATCCATTACCATTAAACTACCCCTTTTCATGTAAAAAATGAAAATGCCCATTTAAATTATTGTAATTTACAGATATTTTCAGACTGGAAATATAAATTTAACCCTATAACATATTTACAATAATATGCAAAAACCAATTTCTGCGATCAGTCTTGTAAGTCATGCAAATCCATTTTTTTTAAATAATAATTTATTCAGAATTTAAAATGAATTTATTATTTATATAAAACTGATTTATAGAATAAATTTTGAGGAAATTATAATTTTTTTTTTTTATCCGTTAACATTAATCTGCTAACAATTTACCTCGGAAAATATTTCGAAAAACAAAAAACTTTCTTAATAAATCAGGCGATTATACTCTATTTTAGTTAAAATCATGCTCATAATAGAGATATATTAATATAAAACTGAAGATGTAATAGATAAGGCATAGTTTCGCAAATAGTCCATAAAATAAAACTCTAGAAGAAATATTAAAGTTATATTACTATGAAGATAAAAAAATTCAAATAGTAACATCAACGAAATACAGTAAACAATCTGAAACATCCGCGGCTCTTCATTCATAAACTTTATTATATAGACTTCTTCATTGTCAGCAATTTATATAATTATATCTATTTGATGTTGTAGATATTAAATTATTTCCTGAAAGTTTTAAAACTAAATTATTCAACTTTTCATAGATTATTTTATTAATAATAAGATGAAACAGCTATTGTGATTTTTTTGTAGTTTTTTATTTACAAATATTTTTCGTTTTTCTGTAACACGTTTGGAGAATTTTAAATCACAGTAAAACCGTAAATACGATGCAGTACAAGTAATTTTAAAATGATAGGTCAAGTTTTAAGTTTTTATATTTTTCTTAGCTGATATTGCTGTAATTGATTTACAATTTGAGTTCATCTGTAATGTAGAACGCTCTTTGGCTGCGATCGTTTAACATTTATAAAGCAATTTTGGATCCTTCCTTTGATCTTATCTTCGTTATCGCCATATCTCCCTGCAAAAAAGAAAAAGAAAAAAAAATGAGATTTTCTGCGATTTTTTTCCGAGTCTTTCCTCAGCGGGATCTTTTCCACGGTTGAACTAACCAGAGACGTAGGAGACGGTGTAAAAAAAAGAAGACGCGACGTAGCAATAATTTCATCATATGTAAAAACGAAGAGGGAGGAAGCACAGGGGTAGTTGCTGAGGGGTGCAGCAATGAGCTTTTGTTTATTACGCCACGTCAGAAATGAGCTTTTCAACCCCCTTCTTCCCTCCTCCCCTCCTCCCCTCCCCCCCACGTCGTAAACAAACACAACAAACTTCCACACTCGTAAAATTTAGCTGTGCACAAGACAATTTTCTTTCAAGTGGAAGAGGACACTGCCCGAGTTAGGTTTTCGGGGAGGCTTCCGTTTATGACCTATTCATGCATCGACGAGGTTCCCATCGGTTCGGCCGAGCCGTTAAGATAAAAACTGTCCCGGAG
Source organism: Ricinus marginatus (assembly GCA_028565995.1). Classification (NCBI taxonomy): domain Eukaryota; kingdom Metazoa; phylum Arthropoda; class Insecta; order Psocodea; family Ricinidae; genus Ricinus; species Ricinus marginatus. Next base: position 25,380 of record JAOWBB010005251.1, on the reverse strand, counting down.
CAGAAAATATTCAGGACATTTAACGAGCGGCCGTTATTCCGGATACGTTTTCCGTACATGCTCTGGCCCCGGTTTCCCTGGTACGACGGAACCCGCAACGGGTAACACGACTCCGCTTATTTCTCGTCTACTTTCATGGCTTCGACATCGGAATGGTTTAGTTCGGTTGTTGTCACGAATTCATTGTTTGCCTTCCATTCATCCCGCGGTATCACCGGGTTCAAACGTCGAACAATTCACCAAAATAAATGGAGGAAACCGGGGAGATGTGGTTTTGGTATTATAATCGCCGTAAATAATACCGGGAAGGCGGGGGCACCGGGAGGAATTCAAAATTTAATGCATTCAAATTCCTCTCCTCCTTCTGCAGCAACACAACTTTATTTTTTATTCTCTGCTATGTAAATTTTTCATTATAAAAGCTCTTCCGCAGGATAAAAAACTTTCCGAACTCGATTCGGCTCCCGAATGACCCGCCGTCATCTTATGGGGATATTGCCGGATTCGGTTGGAAAACACGGAAAACGACTGCCTCGGGAAGCGCACAGCAGACGGGCAATATCATTTTCTAACGCTGAAAGTTGCAAATATGAGAGGCGACTCCAATTGACTTAAAATTCGAGGAGAGACGAGACCATCACGGGAGGAGAGATGAGTCAGGAAAGCTCGTTTCGGTTTTTAACAGAAAACCGCAGATTCAAGCTTTTGATAATTTAAAAGTAAATTCAAAAGGGATTTTTTCCATTATCGAAGTCGATGGGCCTTTTCGGACTCAGCTCGTGACCGAGGCACCCCCGAAGTCTGAGCTCGATTATAAAGATTCTCTTTTTTTTTGAGGTGGTTTGCCATTCCAGGGGAAGAAAGGGCACACGGACTTCTGCTGTTGTGTCAGAGGAGAGAAAAAAAATCATTCCCGCAGCAGATAATTTAAAAAAAAAAAAAAAAATTTCTAAGTAGGTTCGGTAAAAGCTATCCCTGGTTGTTTATCTGGCTGAGTGATTTTGGAGGATTTTCCAGCCCCCTCCCACTTTTCTCCAACCCCCGTTTTACCATCCCCAACCCTTATGACGCGTCAGCTGATTGCTGCCGCCTGCTTCTGGAGGCAGACGACGCTCCTCTCCCACGCCGTTGGCCTCCGCCACTCCGATGTTAGTCGATCTTGCGAGAAAACGTTAAACCCCCCTTCAGCGCCTTTTTTCCCCCGAACCGGAACGAATGCTCATCGTGCGAAGATCCGCGTACCTCGTCGTCTTTAAATGCGAGCAACACCCTGGAGCTCGGATGCGCCGGCACGGAGGAAAAGCAGTGGCAGCATTCCGGGGGCCATCCGGAGTGCTGCAAATAACGGAGAAGCGGGAGCCGGGAACGTCGGGAATCGGGAAAGCGATCCCGTCCCGTCAAAAAAAAAAAAAAAAAAAAATTATCAATTAAAACCAATTTTTTCGTACGACCAAGCGGGAAAATGACAGATCCGCTCATCTGCGAGTGACGTCGCGGGATCGGACGCAATTTCCCGCCGGGAAAGCTCTCCCCGGGTCTCGTGGGAAAAGAAGAAAAATAAAATCCCGCGGGAAATTCGGAAGTGATGCTTAATAAAACAATTAACGAGCTTTCGAACTAATTTGAGCTTTCTCCGATGAAAATTTATAAATAAAACTCTGCGAGACGGGCTCCGAGGGGAGCGGATGCAGAAGATGGGATCGTTCAGCTTCAAACCGGGAGGAAAACAATTTGAAACTTTTCTCCGTTTTAAGCGACAACGGCCCCGATGTATTATTTACGCCGAGTCCCCGGTAATCCAGACGGCTTTTCCTAAAAAGTTGTCCCGACCTCCGAAATGGAGATCGGATTAAAGGACGTCGGACAATTCTCGATTGACTAATTTCGAGATCAAACACTCCTCGAAGCCTCGATTTCGAACCGAAGAAAACAACAGGGAAAAAAAGGAAAAAACGACAGAGCGCACGTCACGACCAGAGGCGTAATCAGAATTTTCCTTTGACTTCCAATTAACGGACCTTTGAGCCGCTGTTTGTAACCTGTTCCCCTTTAATTACCGTTAAAATGGTTTATGTTTTACCAAAATTTCGAAATTTGCCCTCCAGTCGGCGGAAAAATTCCTCCATCAAACTGCGTACAGGTATCTCAGCGGCATGGAAAACAACCCCAACACGTGCCACCCCTGTTCTCAGTGTCTTCGAAAGCTTTGATAAATTACAGTTGACGAAAAATTCCTCCCAAATTTCATTTTCCGGCTGCGATTCCCCTCTGCCAGAATCGGTTGTCGTTCCAGACGATTTCCCCGGGTTTTAAGGGATCCTTAATAAGTTATCATTATTAGAGCCATGTTATTTACCGGATAAAATATTAGGGACATCATTCAGTGATAATCCCTGACCTGCATCGTTATTGCCACGTGGACCGAGGTCCGTCGCTTCGGTGGAAAAAGTGTATTTTTAAATATTCCCCCGGGATGAGGGTTGATGGAAGGATACATTTTGATTTATTGATGAGGTTCCAGCTTAAAATCTAAGCAGGGCTTTGGGAAGGATAAACAATTTTTCAATACCGATCTGCAATCTTCCCTCGCTGCAGGGAAATGCAGCTAAATCTGATGGATTCCTCTTTTAATGCAAAAACTCATTCGCTCTTTCCGATAAAAAATATTTCTCTCCGATTGTGCTTAGCGACGGTATTATATCCGTCTACATTGCAATGCATTAGATTACGGTCGGATTCGGATGGCGGCTTTATAAATGGATTTATATGAAAAATATAAATTAAAGCAGTAAAATTGCGCTTCGGTCGGAGGCGACTCGTGCTCACGGGGTTGAAGCTAAATTTGTCAAAGGCGATATCGCGATGGTCATGAAATAACACGGGCAAACGCTTCTGGAAGTTGGAAATTGCCTGCAGAGCGGAGAAAAAGAGTAGCGTGGAGGGAGGAGAAGCAAATATAAAATTATAATGTCATTTATGTAGCTCGTCTTATGTGGTGGAATCAAGATAATAGAAATTAAAAAGTCACCACATTTCCCAGGAGAGATATTCATAATGAAAAGGTCACTTTGAATAAAATCCGGGGGAAAAAAGGGCCCGGGGAAGATATTTTGAATTAATTATGGAGCCCGGAGAAATCCAAACTGGAAAATGTTTTTCCCGGCGTCGAGGGGAACGAAATGGAAGCAACATGTCAATCATGGGGAATGCGCAACAGCGTCAGAGCGAAAGGGTCCATAAAAAAGCGAAATCTTGGGAGAAACGGAATCCATCGTAAACATTGTTTATTATTCCGACTCTCCCGGAAAAGGAAAAGAAAACAAGGAAAAGAAAGTAAACCGGAACTGATAGCTTTGCATTTCCTTCGATGAGTCAGCGGTTCCGCAAGTTTTTCGAAAAACATTTTTCGATTAAAAAAAAAAAAAAAAACAGAAAAATAATGAAGAACTTCGGGCGCGATTTCCAAAATTAACCCGCAAAAATTTCCTTCGCCGGGAAAAACCTATCACGGAACCCGCCGGAAAATGTGCGTGCTTTCTGCCATTTCCCGGCGCTGTGGATTACCGGGATGGCGGAGGCTTCGCAAGGAGCAACTGAAAAATGGGAAGCAGAGGGTATGGAGAGAACGACTTAGACACTCGTCCGTCGGAAGCCGACTAATGGATGAAAGTTCCACGACAAAGAAAAATGGACGAAGGGATGAAAGGGGAGGATCCACCAAGATCCGGAATTCCTGTTACTGCCAAAGGGTAACGGACGATGCAGTCATACGCGCAATGTAACAAATAATGGATTCCGCAGTCAGCGGTGGTCGTGGTGGGGGGGGGTGGGTTGCGGAGGCTCAACGGAAAGGGGTGGGTTGTGTGATTTACTGACTTTACATTGAACGGCAGGGGTCCTCTCAAGATGCGGATTCGGATAACGTATGGGAGTCTATTTCGAGCATTTTATATGCAAAATGAAAATGCTGTCGTGCCGACCCGGATAGCGTTCCGACAGACGTCAGGCACGTCGGGAAGAAAATTTCCCGACTGCTCCGCCGGTTCCGAAGCTGGAAAAGGGCCTCGGGCACGGAAACGTGGAGCGCAGTTCGGTCAGCAAAACAAAAGCGCCCGAAGGAGCCACTCCCAGGCACTTGGATGGTGCTCGATGCACTGCAGCTTAACCGTGCGAAATGAACATGTAATAAACGAGAAAATTTCTCGTTAGGAATAAAAAGAATCAGAATTATGACATTAAACGTCATTCTGTAATAAAAGAAGAGAGCAAAAAGGATCCTGCAAAAGGTGTTTTATCAATAAGAAAAGGTTTTTGAAAATGTTTGTTCCAGACTCTGTGTTCAACGTAAGAAAAAAAAAATAAAATTTATTTATCCGCCTTAGATTTTAAAACTTTCAACTGCTCCCATTATCTCCGCAAACTTTATGGCTGCATTTTAAGCTTAACTGCTGAACATTGTTGCTTAATTAATTTTTTTATGTATTTTGGTAAGCGAAGCTGAATTTGCATCGGTTAGGGAACTCGTGTCATAACGTATCAACAAATGCCGGGTATCGCGTTACTTGTTGCACAAGTAGGAAGGTGGAAGGGATTTTCTGCAGTTCAGCAATAAAATTTTACGGCCGCGATAAACAATAAAAAAAAAAAAAAAAAAATTTGATTATTTTACATATGTCAGGGCGAATTGGAGCCTACCTTATGGAACAGTGATTTTATGCGGAGCCTTGGGGGACTCCCGCAGCAACCCATAATTTTTTTTTTTCTTTTATATCCCGTTGCATAAAGCAACCCTTCGACAAACGACAGCATATGCGCATGCGCAGGACGTACGTTAACCTTCCCGTTACCGCTCTACATTTCCAGATGCATCTGCTGTTTGTACAAAATAATGCTCGTCGTCAGCTTAAACCTCTCAGCGTTAAGAAAAAAAAAAAAAAAGGAATGTCTTGTTATGGAGAATAAATGTCTGGTTAAGTTTGCTACATCCTTCCGCTCCTTAATTGTCTGCAGCAAAAATGAATAGCTTCATTAGCGTGGATAAATATCTTCGGCTGTGGCGAGGCGCAGAAGTCATTTTGACGAAATTCTTTCCCATTTATACAGCGGATCTTTCGGCCAAACCTTTTTCCTTCCCGCCAGCGGCATATGCATTTTATGACTGCTTCAGGAGCGGACCCTCCGAAGCTTTTTGCGAGCCAAAACGTGAAATATTAATTATACATCCTCCGGTTTCAAAGCCCATCTACTTCCCGAACACGTAACCTAAGCTTTTTTAATAATAATCGCATTCACACAGATAATCGCTGGTATCCTAACGGTCCTCCAGTTCCTGCTTAACGTGCCGGGCATTTTCCCGTTCAAATGCGAGGGCTTTCGCATTTGCGGGAACGTTCCCTGTAGGTGCAGAGAGCTTCCCGCGCAACCGTATTTGCGAATCATGTTAAGGTTCAGGCAATTGAACTCATTTCCGGGCAACCTTTTTATCGTTGCACCGGAAGTAAGGTTAAGACTTTTTGAGATCAATTTATTTCTTATTCAGCGAAAAAGAAGGAATCTTAAGAAGTTTCCAAACCAATTTTATATTAACTTGAATGGAATTAAAGATAAGATTAATAAAAGAGGTAAAGAGTGAGGCATGGTCGGAAAAGCCGGCGGGACGGCGGGGAATGGATGGCAGAGAAAATTATTAATCTTATGTCTTGAATCAAAAGAATTGAAATGAGATTTTTTTTTTTTTTTTCAATTTCTACTTGTGAACTCCGCCTAATTGAATATTTCTTTTCCTGATTGAAAAGGTTTCGCTCGAGAATGGAAGGGAAAAAAAGGTTTTCAAAAATTCATTGTCCGAAATGGAAGGGTCACAAGACCGGAGGTTTGACGCAGCCCGCCGCAGCCTTCCCTGCCTCCGATTGCTGCGGACACCAAAGGCGACCTGAACGACTTTGCCGTGCTCTGCCTGGACGTGAGCCTGCGTCGGACGCTGCCTCGGCCCCGCTGGGAAACTCCATCAGCTCTCGTGCTCCTGCAGCGCAAGTGACCGCTTGCAAGAGTCGACTCTCACTTCCACCGGCATAGCTCCAAGGAAGGATTTAGCCGGCCTGACCGCGCGTTTCGATTCCAAAACCGTAGCCCGAAGAATGCCCACTATTTATTGTAGATTAATCCCAGTATTCACGCGCTAAAAATCCACGTGCGTGACGAGGATAATCGCAAAAATCGCGAAATGCCCGAACGAGATCCGTTTCGCGTTTTAACCTCGCCGTCCGACGATTTAAACCTTTCCGCACTTCGTGCGGCAGATTTAGTGCACCATTTTCCGGGATGTGGCGGAGCCCCGCAGGAAAAGGAGAGTGGCTTTCGGGAAAACCTGAACGGAGTCCAAAAGGCATCGGGCGTGCAGAGAGATAAAATTCGGATTTGCCAAAGATCGGAAACTAATTTCCGGCCCCGGAGACTCTCTTCGGGCCAACTCCGTGCCGGGGGTTTTCCAGCGGTCCGACAGCTCGTGAAAAGCCATTCCGCAAAAATTATAATTTTCAATATCGCCTTCGTAAAAAGAGGAGCCTCTCCCTCTCTCTCTTTCTGTCGGTTCGTGCCTTGGGCAAACAAATAAAAATTCACAAAACTGAGGAAAAGTGGAAGTTTCCCCCAGCCCCCGATTCTTTCCTATTTCCTTCCCCGCCTGCAGACCTTCCGGATGGGCTCGGATCCTTTTTCAATCCTTTCCCCACTGGACAATTTTCAAATATTTCCCTTTTCAATTAACTTTTCTTTTTCGGTGCTTAAATTACCGCAAATTCGTTTACGGGACTTCATTCGGCCCTCGACCCCAATTTTCCATTGAGAATGATTCGCTTTCCGAACGCAGGCGAAGCAAATCCTCTGACTGGATGCTAAATAAATTTTATCCGTCGTTATTATGATGGCAGCGGCGGCATAGAAGGTTTTAATGAGATATCCATCGTCCGCTTTGCAACATTTAATTGAAATTGACATTTCCGCGTCGGCACAAAGTCTCACGTGGATGAGGCAACCTCTGCAGAACTGCGGAACCTAACTCGACGAAGGTCGGTCAGGTTCCCTTCCCTTGCGGAAACTTCCCTTGCTGTCGCCCTGCTTATATTTTCCTTCAAACTCTGGTTATGTTGCAAATTTCGATTCCCGATAATGCGCAAACAAAATTTCCCCCTTTTTAAGACAAAATTTTTATAGATGTTGATTTTGAAGAATTGACAATAAACATGGGTTATGGGGGGGAGGGGGTTGAGATGTGGCAGTCAACCCCTTTATATTTTCGTCGGGCACAGATTCTCACCGAGCTTCATCATATCTTTTGGCCGTGCTACGAATAACTAGGAAAAGCGCTCGCGAAAAAAAACTCGAATTTTCTACCGGGGAAAAGTTAAATATTTAAATGCTGCACAATAAATTTACATTCAAAACAATAACATAAAAATCACTTTGCATAATATAAATATGGAAAGTGTTACAGCATATAATTTTCTTTGAAATTACCAAATCTGATTCAGTTCGATGTTAAAACTTCTCTGGTTTTCGCTTTCGCTTATAACGGTGCAACAAGCGGGTTCATAAATCTGTAATTATTGGCAAAAAGAAATGTCGATTTTGTTGGTTTAATTACATTAATGTACGAAATGGAAAGGCGAAATTCTGCATTTCATGCGGTTGACCACGGGTCGGCAACAAGGAAGACGAAAGAAACGAGTCGAGGAGTGATCCTTGGGCGACCGTCGATGCGGAGACTGAGCGAGAGCAACCGCCGAAAAACCCGCGGAAAGCATCATGAGGAGAACGCGAGGGGAATCTACCGGAGCCGTTGAAAACGAGATCCGGCAGTGCTGCCACCGCTCGAAAAATTTCCCCTCTCGCTTAAATGAAGAACTCAAATCCGTCATGTCTTCCTTCTGCTGTCAGCTGCCGTGACGGACGAAAAGTATCGGATTAGTAAATTAAATAATAGAAGAGAAAAGGCGGCGGCAGGAACGGGGTGGAAGGGAAACGATAGGTGGCCGAGGGAAAAAGCAAAGTGATTTTTTATCTGAAAGATGGGAGGATAGGATTGCAACAGATAAAAAGGAAATGGATCCGACAATGGGCTGACTCTTCCATTATCCTGTTGGGGTCTCACTTTCTTGATTTCAAGTCAAAATTTTAACCGATTCCTTTCTTCCGAACTTCTCGTTTTGCAACGTCTTCGTCGCCGGGAGAAGAAAAATTGCCCCTTCGGCGTTTTTCGCTCCAGAGGTTTTTTCCTCGCTTTCGGTCGCCGCCCTCTCCCGGGGGATGTCCCGGGAGCAACCCTTCACTTCCGGAAACTCGCTCTGGTTCCCCTGGGCGAAGGATCGGGAAATTTCCTTCGATTCGTCAAAAACAATTATCGCCAAATAAATTGCCCGTAGCGCAAGCACGATCCATAAATTAAAAGCACCGCTGCAAAATGAGCGATTATTATCCGAAAAGCCAGGGAGGGCCTTTATCGGATTTGCTCGTTTCAGAGCGCAGCAGCATGGAAATAAAATAAAAACGACAACGGAGAAAAAAATGTCGGGGATCAGCAGCGGCTTAGTCCTGCAGGCGGAGGGAATGCAGCGCCGGAGGCCGCCTGCATGTGCGTCTCGCACGGTGGAGGAGGGGGGGGGGGAGGGAGGGGTAAAAGGAAATAATTTTTGTCAGAATTTTGACAATTTCGCTGCCGAGGCAGCAGCCCCCCGCGAAAAAAAAAAAAAATTTTCGAATTCCTTGATATATTACCGGGATTTTGTTGCCCGTAAAATATCTCGAAAATTATTACATCTACGGTTTCCTCGCCCCCGTAACCGCCCCCTAATGCCATTAATTCACCGAGGGAAATGTTATTTTGCGAGACGCTGCAGCGTCAACGGCGAGGACTTCCCGCTGGCATCATCGGGGCAAAAAATATTTCGCTTTCTGGCTGCACTCCGGTGCGAGGGGTTTTTCCGCCCCCGGTGGCGCAATGCGTGTGCACGGCCAGAGGAGTCGCCCGCGAAAGTCTCCCGCTTCAAATCCGAACGGGGCGCCGGAAAAAGAGAAAAACCGAGCGACGGCGCTTGCGAAAGAGGAAAAACTTTTCAGGCACGCGAAGAAAAAAAAAAAAAAAACCTGTCAATTCGCGCGGGTCCAATCAACGATCCCAAATTATTAACATAAATTAAAACCTGAATTTATTAAGTTTCTCCGTTCATATTAAGCCCAAAATTATTAAAGGAAATTAATAATTATTTAACTTAATCTAATCTAATTTAACGGTGAGAATTGAAGATTCTATAACGTTATAATTATTGTAAGACAAATTTAAGATTCTACACTGTTAATTTAAATTAACCTCATTACGTCTGAGGGAATGATTTCGGTTTGTAACCTAATTTCACCTCAACTTGTTAAAAGAAATTATTTATAATTAGTATTTCTGAATTGTAAGTTCGTGATTAAATTCGCTTTTCTTTTTAATGGCAAATGTTTAACTCGATAAAAAAACATTTTTTATTATCCCAATCGATGTTGGGTTTATTTTCCTCGCAGCCCGTGAAATGCATTATGTAAATGGATTCCGTTTCGTTCGCCTAACCTAACGTGTTGTTAAAAACGCAATTGCAGTGCATGTAAAAGGGGAGAGAAATATGATTGCTAAGAAGACAAAGTTAGGTTGTAAAATCTTTTATATAATAATGCTATATTACTTCTTACCCTTGCATCGTCTTTTTCTTTTTATGAACGTCTTATCACCGGTTCACGACCGCGTTTCCAACCATAACATCACGGCTGGAATAATCGCGTCCCGCAGCTTTCTGCTTCGCACTATCGACGCCTTCGGAAGAACGATCCTAAAAGGACCCGTTCAAGATTTTCCGGGGCGAACGTGCGAGAATCGCATTTTTTTTTTTTTTTTTTTTTTTTTTTTGTTTCCCGCTGCCGCTTCGCGCTCTCCGTCTGTTACCACGTAGTTTGCGACACGTCAAATTTCCCACGTCTTCCGTTTCATTTTGCGTGCGGATCGGGGGGGGGGGGGGTTGAAAAAAAAACGCTTCCCGAAGCCGAAGCGGTAAAAGTTGGACCTCGCGGACGCAGGGGATGAAGCCCTAGACGCCACTTGGAACGTTGCCGGCACGTGTAAATCCCGTCGATCCGGAGGATCCAGCGGATGTCCAAATCAAATGGCTTCCATCGGCGCCCAGACGAACTTCCTGCTCGGCAGGGATGTTCCGGAATGGCGTCGAGACATTTCGTTTCCCAAATTTTCCCTTCCTTTTGTTCATTTTTAATTTCTCCTTTTCTTCTTCCCCGGTGAGGGAAAATTCCTTTAGGCTATAATTAATGTAAAGAATTAATTCCTTTTGAAAATTCCTGAATAAATCATTCCGTTTTTCCATTTCCCTCATGAAGTCGTTTTCTTAGCAGGAAATCCGGAATTCCTTTTTTCGTTCTTAAGCCTTTCCACTGCTTATTTAAGCGGAATTGATTCTTGGGGGCGGGCCCCGCTCAATCCTTCCAGCTCTGATTCAACATCCATTAGGTTGAATTTTTCTTTTTATGTCTCTGGAACGTGACAATTTTCCGTTTGTTTTCTTAGCAGGTCTCGTTATTCACCACGAGGGTAGCGCGGAAAAAAAAAAAAAAAAAAAAAAAAAAAAGGGCCGCGGAAATCTCGTTAAATCCTATATAAATTAAGTTGGGCCCTTTGAAGCTTCGGCAAAACATCTATCAAATATTTGACATTCCCATCTCCCATTATTAAAGTTAACTCTTTCGCTGATTCTTTTTCCGGTAATTATCGGAAAATCTATGGGATATTTTGCTTTGAAATCCCGGGCATTTTCATATAAAAATTTATTTCCTCCACTTTATGCGATTGGCCTCACTGACTTTCTATGAACGCAAGCAAGGATCCGCAAAATTATGGGAGATTTGTGTGTGTGTGTATATATATATATATATTCTCCCCGGGCATTGCTAACGTAAGAATTTTCAGCTGCAACCCACCAAAAATTCCGTTTGTACCGAGCGGAAATCTCAGCCCTGGTTATTATCGAACACAATTTAGTTAATGTTACCTGGCTCGTATAACAGAAATGTACATATCAATTTGATGATTAATACGGAGAGCAGACATGGTCGGAAAATATCTGGAAAATAAAGCTAAAAAAATTTTTTTCGAATGGAGTCTTGCTGAATGAAAAGTTTCTTTATTATGAAAAAGCTCCCTGCTTTCGGTAAAAATAAATAATATTGGTGCTTCGATTTTATCACTAATAAAATACCAGTAAAACTATAGAAATATCCATTTTCCAGCAGAATCCATTTCTGATTCTGCAAATACAGCGGGTTTTTCCATTTTCCCGGTTCTTCCATATCCCGGGATGGTTCATGTTTCTTCACCCTCGCCGATCTTTCCAATAATTCAGAGTCATACCGATTAGCGAAATGAAAATCCAGCCTTTTTTTTTTTTTTATACATTTCGGGGTCAGCAATAACTTATGATAAATGATTCGACGATCCGGTTGTCTCACAATCGCAAGTCAATAACCTGTTGGATTTACGATACGGGGATAAATGCTATTTTCTTTTTTTTTAAATTCACCCCGGGAAAACGAATTGTTTTCCAGCTCGGAGATTTCGCCACCGAAGACAAATAGAACCGCGATCGTCCCACTTCGGGGGAGGCGACCAAGTAGAACCGATTGCTGTCGGTTCAATTTGTACGTCCTTCCTTCCCGTTCGGGATCGACGGCCAAATAACATGGGGCGCACGCGCACGGCGAACAACCCTCGCGCGCGAAATCTGCGGCACTGCCCGATACCCGGGAGAAATACCCGCGAAATCCCCGCGCTTCTGCGGTCGTCGAGGCATTCCAAAATGGAAAAAAAAAAAATAATAATAATAATAATAATAATAATATCGCGACTCATACAGCGGAGAAACGACAGTACTGGAGTTGGGAAAGACAAACAGAGCCCAAGCTGAAATAAAGCCTCATGTCAGCTTATTCCGTGATTGAGCAAACACTTCTGGAAAACTTCCACTCCTGGAACCGAATTCTTTTTTTTTTCTCCAGCAGTTATTTTCCGCAACTAATCTCGGAGTCGGGATAGTTTCCTTATCCCCGTTCGAGCTCTCCTTCGGAACCCAGCAGCGGCATACTAATTACATCCTCGCGTAACGTCTTCTTCCGCTGCAGCCAGCTCATCGGAGCCGAATCCCCGACATCACTTCCGCGTTCTTAAAGCTCTGCACGTGACGGAGGAGGGGCGGAGGCATCGCCCAAATTTCGGGGCGGCAACGTAATTTCTCCGCGAAAATTCGAACGGCTCCCGTCTGAACTTTTTGCCGCGATCGCAGTTTCAAATTGCAACCATTTTTCTCTTTCCCCCCCCCCCCCCCCGCGAAATTTATGGCCTTCCATAAATTTTCCAACGGTCTCGGTGTTGGGATTTTCGGAAAAGACCTAAACGCGCAATCTTCATCGCGAAGGCAGCGTCACCGTCGTTTCCACCATTTATTCATTTTGGCACGGAAGAAAAGGAAGCATTTAAGGAGCGGGCTTAAATGGGCCATGAACAAAAATCCGCATTCCATTTGCTATGAGTATTCCTAAAATAAATTAAATAAAAACGAATTTTATCCCCGTTTTCAATTTAGAAACGAATTTTGAGCCCTTTGAAAAAGTGTTGGAGCTCATTCGAGTCCCCTCTCCTTTCCTCCAGAAAAATATTTCCTATCAATCTCCAATAAAATGATATTAAATTTGAAAATGTCTTCTGCTTCGCCGGATCGTCTTATGATAGGGAAGAAATCAAGACCGCGATTTTTTTTTTTTTTTTTTTTTCTTCAAAGATTTTCAGCAACTTCCCTCTGCTCGAAGATATCTCGGAGGCTTTGCAATTACTCCTCCTTTGCTTTTTGCCAAAGAATGATTGATTTTTCACCGACGGGCTGGAGTTTCCGCGGCAAGGAGGGACCGGGAAGGGAGGCCCACCTTCTCTTCCGCTTTCACGATCTTTCGGGTCAATTGATCCTGCGGGAGGTCTCCTCCGGAGCCAGGACAACCGAACCCTGGCATCGCGTTTTACTCGTTATTCGGTCGCTGCACATCTCCGAACGAATTCGAATGGAGATCCCGCGGATTCGATCGGAGAAAATGGTTCTTTTTCCCTTAATACCTTCCCGATAGAGGCACGTTGTCGTGACGAGATTGGCTCCGCTTCGTTTGCCCCGAAAAAGGAGCCGATTTTGTCGCGCACTCGTGAAAAACTCGTGGCTGGGCAACCAAGATTCAGGATCGCTCTGGCGACACTTTGCTTTTTAACGGAAGTGCATTTTTTATATTTTTTTTTTGGGTGGAAGTGACTGGACATCCCTCCGCGGTGGATTTGTATCGGCTGAAACCACCTCCGTGAATGCTTCTTCGTAAAATGTCTCTGTCCGTGCAGGAAAGGTGCCTCCACGTGCGATGGAGTCGAAGAAGAGTCCGCATGGAGGTTTCTGCTCCGGACCCTGTTAAGCCCGCGGAATCTATTCAGCAGGACCTTTCCTCGGGCAGGACCGAATCCAGTATGCTGGGGATCTTTTTATGGCTCTGTTTGAGAGCTTTTCAGACTTTTTCTTTCCCCTGCCTTTGAAGCTTTTGCTGGAACCAGAGGGTTCCCCGTTTTGGAATTGGAGTTTTTGATTTATCTGTCGGCAACAAGTCTTCGATTTTGCGTTGGCGAAAAAGCTAAAACAGTTTGATTTATGGATAATGTTTTATTTATACATATAAATAGATCTTTCTCGAGATGCCCTTCATTCGCACCCAAATTCCAGCATTTCCTTTTTTTTTAACGTTGTTAGTCGTGTAACGCACATCGCGGCCATTGAAAGATCTCGTAACGATGCTTTGGCGAAAAGTTTTGAGAATTTCTTTTGCTGTTGAAAACGTTTAATTTTCTGCGGCCGAGAAGCGGATTTTCCGCGGATTATCCCCGTTACGATAACGCATCACGTTCTCTTAGCCTTGTGTGCAGATGCACATGAAGGATCCACGGAAAACAATCTTTTGGAAGCGCAAGATTTCGGATCGGTTCAGACAGAGTCTGCTTCGCTTATCGGAAGGAGATGGACGCTCCAGAGGCGAAAGCTCTCGGCATAAGGGCGAACCGACCGGGTTGTCGTACGGCCGGGAAAAAACTGCAACGACAGATTTCCCGGATCGCTCGATAATTCAATTTCCAAATGGGATTTCTTATCGGTCAGAACAGGGTACGGAAGCCATCAGTAAAACCGTCGTTTCGAATCAATTTCGAGCTCCTCCGAACGGAATTCCTTCCACGGCAGGAGGAAAAAAAAAAAAAAAAAAAAAAAAGCGACATTTTGCCCGGGCGGCTTTGCCACGATTTATTGCCTTCGTGCGAGAAGCTGCCGAATCCCGAAAGGATCCCGTCATGGCAGCGATCGCTTATGAACCTTTCCCGATGAAGACGATTTTTCTCGGGTGACATTTGCCGCGTCTTTCCGCATTTCTCCTCAAAAATCCGCGGAGCTTCTTCTCAACCTCCAAAGTCGAGAGTCCGACGTTCCGGGGGTGACTTCCGAAGGGGGCCGCCCGACGCGAATGGAAAATTAGCCTTTGCGTAGGGGAAGGAAACTGCCCGCGGTCAGCGGTTCCATCGCCAAATCTCCAAATTCCCGCCTTTCGACTTTGCGCGCGGGGCTCCTCCCGCCTGCCCAGCAGCAAGCTGGAATTTCGTGTTAAACGCTGATTCGCCGCATCATCCGAAATCAGCATCTCTGTTTGCCGTCGCAGAGTCCTTCCCGGGCTTGAGAAGCAAATCAGACATAATTTTCTTTTTGGATGAACCAGAAAATGAACGCGACTTCGCTCCTTGCACCGGAATCCTTTCCAGAGCAATTTCCAGCAGTCAGACACGTCGGGCGAACGCACCGAATTTTTTTTTTAAAAAACCCTCTCCAGGTGACGATTCGCGGCGTCCGATCTGGAAAACTTCAGCGGATGGAAAAATGCAAAAAAAAGGGCCGCTGCCGCAGTTGATGGCAAAAATGAAAAGGCACAGAGCCGTATAACGTTTAAAATTTCCTTGGTTTTTTTTTTTTTTTTTTTCAATTTTTATTTTCCGGAAAAGTTTTACGCGAAGATCTGCCTGGAAGCAAATTAAATTCAACACCTTAACGTGATGGCCCCGGCGAATCGAAAGCCGCGGTAATCGCTTTTTATATGATCTTTTTCTTCTCTCCGGGGTCTGACATTTAACGGCTGAAACTGACTAAAGTTTTAATTCGCTTTCGGTTTACGCGATCTCTTAAGTGCATTTGAAAGCTCTCGCAGAGTCGGTCTCCGAACGAGCGGACGGGTCAGATTGTAATTTTTCCCGAAAAGAAGAAGAAATCCGGGAGAATTTCAGCGGTGACGCATCCGAAACTTCTCGAAGCGGAGTCTCCTCAACCGAATCTTCGGGGGCGCATTTCAAGCGAAACCACAGGAAAGCTCCCGAGAAAGTTCCTCACGCAATCGTAAATTATACATTTGAGATAGAATTAATCCGAGCTCTCGAGATGCTGCACAATGAAAGGAAATTTGCAGCAGTTTTGCTTCGGAGGAATGCGGGATTCGGATGCGAGCAAAGGGTCGAACGCGAATTTTCACAGGGAAAACTTTCCAGCGGAAGGTTCTAATTTGTGCCGCGGAGATGAGGAGGAAGAAGAAGAGGAAAAAAAAAAAAAAAAAAGGCGTGGAAAGCTCCGAATAAACCAATTTCGTGATCCCCTGCGGGAGAATATTTTAAAAGCGGGAACTTCGAAGGGAAAGCCCCGAAGACGCCCCGCGTCCGAAGCCAAACCTGTCGGCGCTGACATCAGTTCGAAGAGGATGCTGTTGGGCGACTCGGCGAAAGGTTAACTTCTGGCAACTGCAGAACATTCGAAGGGAAAATGGAGAAAATTTCATTAGATCTCTCAAAATGTTTTGTTATACCTTTCACGTTGTCCTCTTAAGGATCTCCCGCTCCTGAATTTTATTTGCAAGAGCAAACGAGCCTTTTCCTGCGGGAGGACCGAAACTTAATTTAAGACCTGCGGTCCCTTCGCAGCCTATTACCATATATTTATCTTGCTTTCTCGTTCTCGATTTGTTCGGATGACACCCTCGCCGTGCCCGATGCGCGGTAAGCACTTCGTGGTGGCACCGCGAACCGAAGTCTGCTGACCCGTCGCAGATCTTCTTACGATGTCCCTCGCTGAAGACCTTGTTAAATGAAACGGAGTGATCGGCAAACGTCCCTCGGCGGCGGAGATTAGCTCCGGCGGCACGTAGCCCCGACGCCGCCTTCTCTCCCGCGACAGCATTCGATTAATTAATGCCAACCCTTATTGGGAAACCCTTGACCGCTTCACCCCGGATCACTTTGATGCTTTTCAAGCTTTATCCACTCCCTGGAAATTACATTTCTCGACCTTTCTTCCTTTCCATTCATCCGCGAACTGAAAATTAGTTTTCTTTTGCTTTTATCCGGCAAATTCCCGGGTCCCGTCCCGAAGCTCCATCGCCCGATTGAATCCGACGGACGTTCGCCCTTAGCTTTCTTTCTTCGCCGGGAAATTTCCCTCCCGGAGGGGGAAGAGGTGAAAAATTCCAATTTTCCTCGAGAAGGATGAAAAGCAGAGATTGAGGGCATTGTTTACCGGCGTTAATCACGATGCGGAGAAGGAACGGAATTGGCGCGAACGCGATCGGAGTTATTAAAAAATTATTCGAACAGTTTTCGCGCGTAAGAAAAGGAACGCGGTCGACTGCCGTATTTAAGGCACCGCTGTCGCTGACAGGAATTCGCTGCGGAGGTGGCGCGAACGTCGGTCGACCTCGAAGATTTTTGCTCCGGGCCTTTTCCAAGACGCGTCTTACATGGATCGGAAGGTTCCCCGGGGGTGGCACGCTGCGACCGCAGCAAATTCTCAGCGCCGCTGCATAACATTCTTGTACATTTACGATTGCTTTGATTGTAACATATCTTCAGTAAATGTCAGCATTCCTTCACGCCTGGGAGTAATCGAGCACGTGCCCGTTCTTTTATGATACTCTTTTACGACTTTTTATTAATGCATAATGGCGCAATAAGAGCCGCCTCCGGGAGATGCGTCCACCGGCGTCGAATCCCGAACGGGTAAAAGGAAACTCATCCTCATCTAAATGCGAACGGCTCGCGGGAGTGTGCGGAACGGCTCAACGTGACTATCCCACGGGATGCCGAAGTTTCCGAACTTGCGGCGCGAGTTCTTCCTCCCGTTGAAGCGCTTACTGACCTCGAAAGGTTTTATCAACCCTTACAGGCGATAAGCCCAAACAAATGGTTTTTGATTTGCCGGAAGCACCGAAACACCTCAAAATATTTACAGAATTGATTTTTACGGGGAGCCTGTTGTGTACTTACCGAATCGGCCCGGTGAATTTGAAATTATTGAGAAAACAACAATTTTCAATAAATAATGGTCAGCATTGCCCATTGTCTTCATTTTACACTCTGACGCGATGTATTTCAGGTTGAAAAGCGACGAACCGAGATAAAATGTTTTTCTTTTTAAATACGTGCATTTAGTGTAAAAGAAGATGTGTAAACGTTTGACGCATCTTAACTTTCAGTGTTAATTTTATGAAAACATTTAAACATACAGCGATATCATAAATTTTATTTTCTCACAATCTGAATATGTTTCAGAGCAGGAAAAGCTGCTTGGAGGTGGCGCGGTTGCGGTTGTGATGTAACATCCTCACCCCTAACGCCACAATCAAAGTCCGTTTTCGTTTTTTTTTTTTTTTTTTATGGATTTCCCCTCCTCGTCCCTGCTCTCCTCCCCCGAAGGTACGCAGGACAACGCTGCGGTGTCCTGCAGTAAAAAACCGGTGCCGGTAAATGCGGCCGTTTACCCTTTCTGTCATGCAGCATCTGACGTGTAACTCACCTCACGTTCTCACACGTTCCCGCTGCGGTTGCTCCGCCGCTCGCAGATCCCGCCGGAAGTCGTCGAGGAGCCGCCTCGCACTTTCCCGGTCGTACCTTCGACGAGCGGGATGCGGGTCGGGAGCTTGCCCGTCCGAGACCTGAAAATCGGATTCCTCCGAGCGCTGCACTTGCGCCGGGTACCTCCGCGCATCTTCCGGGCGGTTTGATTTTGTCGCATGTGCCGGGGCGACCCCGTAACTTTTCCACGTCCCTCCGTCGAAGTTTTCCCCCGGATATTCGGCGCTCTCCTCCGTTTCCTCGGATTCCGCTGCTGACACGTCTCCCCTCACGAACGTGGGATTTTTCAACGCGTTCCGGAATTTCTGAGCGAGCGGAATTCCCGCATCGCGCACTGGGCCCCTGAGCTTTCCACCCGGCGTACTTTCCGACGGATAATTGTAATCCTCCGATTCGTACTCCGTGAAGGAGTCGCCCTCGGTACCGGGGTCGTCCGGGTAGTCTTCTGGATCATCCGCATTTCTTTCGTAGGATGAATCTGCATAATCCGGGTCGTTCACATCTTCGGGGTTTCCCAATATCGGATTGAGCAAATGCAGCAAATGTTCTATTTCCTGTTCGCCGTACATTTGCACATTTATCTGAATGCTCTGACTGGGGGTCTTGTTGTTACCCTTCACGTGTATGATGGTCGAGAATGAATTGTTGTCCCCATCGTCTTCGTCACCTGCAAAGGAAGACAGTCATTACGCGGGACAACAGCTCTGTCCTTTGTCTAAGGAAGCTTATTTACTGAACACTCACTTTCTTGTAACTTTTTGTAGTCTGTTTTCGACTTTTTCTTGTCCTTCGGTGAGCTGTTGCCGTTTTGGGTGTCGGAACCGCCGGTCGTCTTTGAACTTTTTTGATTTTTATCTGATTTCATGTGGTATACCACGTCGACACGGGTGTCTCCGTTTTCGTATGACACTTCTTCGTCTCGAGGACTTGTTGTTTCGTACCTTTCTTTTCCCTCGCGGAAATCCTCGTTTTGGCTGTCTTTGCGCGTTCGCGTTACTTGATCAGCGGGCTCCGTAACGGACATCAGGCTTCTGGTCGATCTCTTCAGCAGTTTTTTCTCTTCGCCTCTCTTCTTTTCCAACATCTCAGCGGTCGCGTTTTCCTGCATGTTGTCGGTAAACACCCTGAATGACATTAAATCATCGCTTTGGGTTGTGCCGTAATAAGTTTCGACCTCGGTGGTGATTTCCGTTTCGGCAACCTTCCTTTTTGACGGTGGCACCGCCCCCGTTTCTTCGTCCTCCCTTTTCGAGCTCTTTTCCGTTCGGATACCCGCTTTTCCAGACTTAAGCAATGCCTTCTTATTGCTTGGTTTATTTGAACCGGATGCGGATGGTGTTACCGGGGAATCAATGCTCGTTGATTCTGAACCGCTTTCGTTCTCCGCATCTTCTTCCTCTGTCGTGTTTGCACCGCTTCTGGAGTCGGTGCTTACCGCCGTGGATTTCGGATTGCTCTTTAAAGTATCATTACTGAAGGGCGTGCCATTTGCTTTCATTGCTTTATTTACGGTTTTCTTGGTCGCGTCCGAGCCCGCGACATATTCACCTTCCTCATTTTGCGGTACCGTCTGGATGACGCCGGCTTCCGTTGTGGACGAATCTGCGACACTACTCTCGTCCGACTGCCGTGTTTCCTCTAACTTTCGAATCGGTTCGATCTCGTCTTTTCCTGCGTTTACTTCGATTCTCTCGGCCTTATTCATCTTTGTGTTACGAGGGTTCGAATTTAAATTACTTGCTGCAGTAGTTGATGTGGTGCTCTCTGCAGTTTCTGCGTCTTCCAGAATCACTCTTGAGGGATGTTTCCCATCCTCCTCGAGATTATTTTTATTTTTGTTCTTTTTGTAGACTGCTGTCAAGTTTTTCCTTCTTTTCGGTGGCTCGTATCCTTCCCCGATTTTTTTATATTGGACATCAGTCTCCTTCCTGGCCTTCGGAAACAGTTGCCTTTCCCTAGGTGGCTCCGAAGGATGGAATTTACGTGAATCCGAAGCCGGCTCGATGGGTTCATGTCTGGACCCCAATACTTGCATTGCGGGAGGGAGCCTTTTCGGGATGTTTTGCCCTCCGCCTTTATAGGTACCGCCGATTAATGGATTTTTCGTTTTTCTATTGTTAAAGGTCGAGTGCAAACCATATGAGGGTCTATTGTATTTATTCATGTATATGTCCAAACCATTTCTTCGTTGCTCGAGAGGTTTCCAAGTTTTTGATACATCCGAAGGATTTTGTCTCCTGCCTCCAATGTCGTTTGTGCCCGTGTCGTGTGCTGCGAATGGCTTGTCCAAATTTTTATTCTTTGTCTCGTTCATCATCTTCATTAGCTGTCTTAATATTTTTTTCAGTTTGTCACTGGCATCCCTCGATTCATCTCTGTGATTGCCTTTTGGATTTTCCCTTTCCTCGTCGATTTGAGGTGATTTTTCGTTTTTTCTGCAGTATCCAAAACGGCAGTCATCTTCGGATTGATTTTTTAAGGTCCCGAACTTCTCGGACGTCGTAAGCCCTTCAAATTTATCGCCGTTTTTCTTCTTTTCTTCGCGTCGATTTTTCTCCTTCTCTCCGGGGCTTTTCAATTTTTTCTCCGCTCTCCTATATAGCGACCACCTCGAATAGTCTGTGTACTCCGGATAATTATAATTATTTAACGCGGCCCTCGATGCGTCCCAGCCGTATCTTCGATTGTCTCCCATGGACGATATACGATCGGACAACAAGTCTCGATATGCCTTCAGTTCTTTCTCGATTTCCTTCGTCTTAGAGGCCCTCACGGCATCGTCCGAGATCGATTCCAATTTTTTTGGCGTCTCCCCCCCGTCCAAATTTTGATTTCCTTGCTTGACACAATCTAGGCTTAGGAAATAGGTCATCAACTCCTGGGACGCTTTAACATCATTTTCCGATAAGCTCTGCACGCAAGGAAGGCAGCGACAGGAATCGAACAAATTTGTTTTCTTGATAAGAAAAGGTTCCAAACACTTCAAGCAGTTCACTTCCATCGGGACATCATCCTTGTTTTTCAGGTAAAAATAGGTCGCAAGAGATTTTTCGCTCTCATTTCTTAAATCGCCGCCTGCACCGTCTTCGAAATAAGTGCCACCGTCTGACAACTTCAAATTTCCTTTGTTCCTCGCACTAAAAAATTTAAAACATTCCTGATTAATAGCTCTCGCCGATGCCTTTAAGGTCTCCTGCAGAGCCATATTTCGCGCCCCTCGTCCGATAATAGCCTACGGGACCGAATTTGGGAATAAAAGAAAATCAACAGCAAGTAGCGCTAAAACGAACCCACATCTCGAGCCAGGTAAATTAATGCTTTCTGCAAATGATACGAAAGCCCAGATTTACTTTGGGAGAACTAAAAACCGGGAGACCAAAGCGCTGTAAATAAAAATGGATTTTCCGCAGTGCATAATTGGGTGAAGAAAGGCTGGCGAGTTGTCATTCTCCTGCAGATGGATAATAAATCGAACAGAACGAGGTTTTTCCGAAAGGCTGTTATGATTTCCATATCCGCAGCAGTGAAACTTAATTAGTCCCATTAGGATTAAGTTAATTTAGCTTCTACAGCAATTAGTTCGGCAAGAAATAATTTTTTTTTTTTTTTTTTGAGCCGCGAAAACAAGTTCGAATTTTTTTGTTATACTCCGCGCAGAAATAATTATTTCGGTTTGCAGCACACAAAAGCGGTTTTGTCCGCGGACAGAATAGAATTCCGGCTAATGGGAAAATATCCAAGCGCCCGCGGAAAGATGACGTTTTAAAAGAGGTGAAAAAAGTTCCGCTTGCCGGAGGCGAAAAGGCGCATCCCCGTGGCCGCCCGTCAGGAAGAGCGTCAAATCCGCTGCAGAGGTACTCACCCGGACTCCCTCGATAAATATTCCGGTCCCGTCCGCTGACACAAAGCCCCCAGCGCGTGGAGAATGAAGAGCCCCGTCCAAAACATCCCTGCGGAGCATTTGCATTGGTGAAAAGCGACAAGAGATGGCATGTCTCGTCGGCTCAGAACCACGGAGCTGTAGCGGGCCAAAGCATTTCACCGCTGCCTAGAAAAATCAGCTTCTTATTCAGGCTTCCAAGGCACCGTTTTCGCCTGCACTGGTAGCTCGCGTCCCCGGCTGTCGGGTTTTCCCGAGCGGGTGGCCCTCCTCCCTCCTTCAGGTAGGAGGCGATCGCGTCTTTATCTTGGAAATTAATCGCCTCAATTAACTGCCCATTTGCGTTAACTGTTTCCTTTGATGGCATCCAACCTTGTTCTTGTGTGAAGGTCGGATACCGCGCTGGGTGCCATTAAGCGAGCACCTAGACCTACATTCGCGCGAGAGCCAGTGGTGGGGAAAGCGTCGGCAGGGAGCTCGTCCCGCTAAAACCACCGATAAAGATGCGAAACAAGAAGATGCGAGGGAGAGGCGGCCACAGCAGAGCCGCGGGTAAGGTATCCCCGACGGGGAAGTACGGATTAGGGCAGATCATTCGTTGCATTCTAGCATCGGGGATGATTATTACGTAGCAAATATCGGGTCGTGAAAAGAGCGAGCTTTCGCCGGGATATTTAAGAAAATATGGCGGAAAATGAAGCGAATGGTATGTGAAAATCTCGGGAAACGTGAGACGAACAAACAACGAACAGCACACAAAGCATTAAGCTGAAGGCCTTCCCGAGAGCAAACACGAAAGCTCGAACTGACTGTCTGGAAGTCTGTATGGAAAATCTCCCAAAACAAGCGGGGACCGTTCGATAAAACGACGAATTTTTCTAATGAAACGTGGGCAACCCTTTAGCTTGCGCCCTGCTCCACTTGTATCTGCGATGTGAAAATGTACTTCCCTTTTGGTGCACGTTTTTCCCGAACTCCTTGCTTGGATTTTACTTCGTCTTTCTTATATGCGCTAAAAATTTCACAACTTTCCTGCGATTTCCACCTCACGCATCGAAGCTTGGGCGCAAACCTCTCCCGCCCCACGGAAAATGGGAAAATGGTGACATTTAAAGGGGAGCGATTTTCCGAAAAAAAAGACGGCTTCGCCTTTGCCCGCGTTCTCGACGAACCTCAACTTTTCTACCCCCGAAATCGAATCGTGTCGAGCAGAATGAAACTTAATATTCCTTTACGTGAGTTTCCGTTCCTTTTTATTTTTTATTTTATTTTATTTTATTTTTTTTCCATTTTCGTTTCCTGTTACAAAGACCGGAAGTATCATAATTCTAATTATCCAAAAGATGGTGACTAAACATAATAAAATAATTACACGGAGCTTGTAGCTGTACATTTCTACGCGCTCGTTAATAGCTCTCCTTTTGCGGTCATATTTCCTTTCAGGGATAATATTCTAGCGAAAATGCAGCTATAACCCGGAATGGCCGGTTAATAGTAGACAAACTTTGTTACAGCCGTTTCACCTTAAATTTATCTTATCTCCGTGCAAAAGGTAACCACCAACACGCTAATTTCTGCGGCATTTCATCGCAGAAGGGTTTACTGACTAAATATTTCTTTAATTATTTCATCAGATTTATTAATTACATTTAAAACATATAAAAACAGACATTATAAAGGATTAGTTTTTTTTAAACATTTTTCATTGTGTGAATAAAGAAAAATTGCTCTGCTTAATAATCCTCATCCTCAGTTCCGCTTGCGCATTAACCTAAAACAACATAATGCCCGCTTTAACATTTGCAATTATTTAAACCCTCTATGGGTGAATCGAATCGAGCTATCTTTTCCAACTACATATTATTAAATACTTAAATTAAAATTAATCTAGAATGAAAATATTGAATTTTATTAATCAAATTTTCCGCTGAAAAAAGGTATTTTTCACTGCACGATTTTTTTTTTTCTGATACAATTCCTTTACGAGCAAAGATACACACACACACATATATATATATATACTTTTTAATTTGACTTTAACAAGATTTATTTTCACTAATTCCTTACATATGTTATGCCACCTCAGATGAAGAAATGTGAATATGCATTTGTTGTACATTTACAATTTTAACAAATACAATTATAGTATTGCTTATTTATCATGGCAAGTATAGATAACAGATTGGTTAAATTAAAATGAAAATAAAACGCGCGAAATATTTTTAAAAAAAAAACATTATTTTCTGCTGCGAAAAAATTATTCCACATACGTGTGTACCTCCGCTTTTTTATAGCTTCCATTTATATTTCGTATGATTACATAAATAGTATGTTTAAAAATATGTCTTTCACGGTATTCTATTAAAAACAATCGTCTTAACGCAGGAAACTTACATAAGACCTGACATTTGAGGCGTTTCAAACCCCCGATATAGATTTTGCTGTATTTTCCCTGGCTCTATCCGTGATGAGTTACATTTACAATAAAATACAAAAAGAATAAAATCACTGATACATCGTGTTTCATTAACTTTTCCTTAGCGTTCTTGTGAACAATATGCTTTTAATTTCTTACAATTTTCCGTTACTTGAACTCCATTTAAAAAAATAGAGAAACATTCTCTGTAACATTTGGCATTGGCATTTAATTTCAGTTTAGTTGTCATATTGACAACTTAAAAGCATAAAAACAATTCTCATACGTTAGGCATTCGACAGCACCCTTAGGTTATTCTCTCGTAGTCATCTTGCTCTGATATTCTCCATCGCAGCCAGTGGGAAATGTGGAATATTTCATGGTCTCACCTTTCCTTCCGAACCTCCCCCCGGAGCGGGGGTCTTCTTTTTTCGGTAAAATAACCGAAGCCGAGTTTATACAAGAGAGATTCATTAGAAGTCAGATGTAATGAAGTGAAAAAATAGCGAAACGTGTCGGGAATAAATTTTGGAATATTTGATGGAAAGAGAGACGCTCTTTTCGAAACTTTCCACCCCTAGTCTGCAACCCCCGCATCCATTTTCGGAAAGCACGCAGTACCTGGGACCTTGCGCCGCGGGGGCGAAATTTCCTCCTTCCCTGGCGCTTTCCGGTGCCGTCGGTCATGCTGGTTACAGCCGAAGAAAATTTTGACATGAATACCGTGAAATTTTCGATATAAACGAACGCCGGAAAATTCGGAATTTCCTCCGAGGAAAAGCCGGACGCAACGCGAAATATGCTCGATCCCGGGTTTCCCCTGCTGAAGGATCCCAAATTGCGGTCGGGAACTGCCTAAGAAGTTTCGCATCGTTCTCCGGCACGGAATTAAAGGTTTCCGGCAAAAACACGTTGAACAAAATGCGGGGGGCAATTTACGCTCAGCATCCGGATCGTTTTTCGGGGTGGACGGGAACGGGAATCCGAACGGCAAATTCGAAGCAAAGGGAGGTGCACAGGACGGTCTCAAGAAAAAGC